>OMKY01049111.1:0-11929 GCA_900302395.1 Bregmaceros cantori | reverse complement strand
ACCCAACTCTCTTCCCCCTACCTGTACACTGTTGATCGCCTAATGTGCTATGAGGACTCTCTTACTTAGCTCGACCAAGTCATCCTGTGTTCTCATTGGATAGAACAATGTCCCCGTTTGTGATTGGTTGTAAAGACAAAGGGCATGCTTTCTGTATAACTGAAGCGCTTCTGAAAGGACACACCTTCAAACTGAACTGGGAATACTAGCTTATTTGATCTTAAATCTATCAATAACTTTACAGGGAGTTGAATTCATACTGAATAACTTTGCTTATTTAAACCCACTCCTGTTTCTTTTAGCTGTCCTATAAGCTGTATAAACATAAGCATCTTTGGCGATTCACTCTTTTAGCCATAATGCACTGTCCGTCGATGTGGCCGACAGCCAACCAAGAGCCTATCTGGTACAGAGAATAATCTTGTTGACCTCTTTGTCTGTGGTGCGGCGTACAGGCGGCCAGCTGTCATTATTGTATGCATGAACTACACGCCCGGTGATATGATTTGCCAACGCCAAAAAGGGAAGAAGTGGGACAGGGGACGTGGGGAAGATTCTCAGATGCTGGTGCCATCGAGAGAAGATTGGTGTACCACTCTAACTGCCTGTGCCAGTTGCTGAATTGTCCTGAAGTAGTCTGAATAAACCCTGGTGAATACATCCACCGTCTGATCATTGGAGAACCTGGTAAGATGACTTTTGATGATTTGGAAAATGATCCAATGGATATTATGCGTGACTTGTTGGGGAAACATGAAAAATAAAGTACTTTTTTTAAAAGTAAAATTTCACTGAATCTATGGTGTAGTGGCTCTGGTGATGCACTCATGTCAAACCAGTATACGCTTGGCATGTTCTGTGCGAGATTGGTTCTGCCAATAAAGATATTTTATTTTGATGAAAAAAAAAGTGGCATTAAATCGTGGCTCAAAGCTGACCAAACATGAAATTGTACCCAACTCCAGCAATGCCTTTCTAAGAATTTCCTCTTATTTCGTCTTTACATTTTACTGCTTTTCATAAGTTTCAACTACTTGTACATGTGTGTCTAACCTAGCTCATGGTTGTATGTAACATCCAGCCTGTCTATACTGGACTACAGATGGAATGGAAATTAGCCTCTGGGTTATAACCTGGCGCATTTACACGTACAATGTAGAGTATTTTTTCACCAATTTGCACTGTCCTGAGCAAATATATAAAATACATTTAATTATGTTTGAGAGGAGAACCGGCTAGCCTGGCGAGCCAGAACCAACGAATCGTCCACACATCGCACGCGTCTAGACGGTACATTGGGACTGGGCAAATCAGGCAGACGTCGCCCGTACACTGGCTGACCAATCAAATTATTCAAAGGGAGCAAGATTCTTGACATGTTTTTTGACCTGTGTTTTACCAGACCCAACGAAAGTTCAATCGTGTGCGATGCGTGGATGGTTCGTTGGTGCTGGCTCGCCAGGATAAAAACCTTCAGTAAAATATTAGTATTGACCGAGTTAAGAAACAGCGTATTAGCTGTACAGTCATTTTTATTTGGGCCACAAGCTTCATTGAACAATATAAACACATTATGCACGATGCTCTGCACTAAAGCCCCCCCTATCGGGGGCAGACGGCAGTGCGCTTAAAAAGCAGCATGCTTCTTTATAAAAGGCAACGTTGGTATGAATTGCAAGTGGAGTGATTTAAAACCAAGGCACGTTTAAAACAAAAAAAAAAAAAACACAATGAAGTGAAAAGACAGAACCCCTCCCCTCCCGCTTAATGTACAATCCATACATATGGACGATATTGAAACGAAAACAAGAATGAACTCATAAAAATGAAACCACAACAGGTAGTAACAAAGAAAACAAAAAAAGAACAGAGAAACACTGATAAGTGAATGAATAAACAAAACGTGAACATCAAACAGAATGATAATGAAATGAAAAGTCCATTCACACAGCGCTGTTTATGAGTTGACGTATTTTTGGATACCTTTTCTGTTGAGTGCCTACAATTCTTTGCTTGAATGCGGATCTTATCAATGAATGACTTATTTAGAGCAGCTTGGTGAGTGAAACCCATTGAGTGGTGGTGTATTTCATACAACTTAGTTACATCTGAATTAGTCTAACTTGGTTCAGTCTAGTTAGTATGCTAGGCTAGTTCGCATGCTAACTGGTATACCATGCTAACAAGACTAGCATGTTAGTCTAGTTGGCGCGATGGGTCTAGGTGGCATGCTCGTCTAGCCAGCATGCTTCCGGCAGATTGCAACGCAGCCTGAGCCAGCTAGCGCCCTGCCGTGAGCGATGCGTGGACCAGCCAATATCCACGCTGGACGAGTGCCAGTGTGTATACACCCTCACTAACCTACCGTGCTTCTGGCATCATGCGTTCAGTATTATGTCGTGCTTTTGCTGAAATGCAGTTCTGTAGGAGAATCAGATCTCAGAACGTACTGTTAAAGGATCTCTTGGTAAACATTCAAATGCTTTTAAACAGCCATCCCAGTCCTCCCAACTGCTAGATAACTATTTCATGTGAATCTGAATGATTTGTTTTTCTTATGTCTGCTTATTGCAGACTGTGCACACAACATTTCCATACGAGTGCTGGCCTTCCATGTTGGTTTGTTGGCTACGTTATTTTTTCGGCGCGAGCGCCATTTCCTGCTTTTATTGACAGCGTTAGTATGAAAGGGAGGGAGGATGAGAGAGCGGGGACGAGCGGACATGGAGGATACGACCGTGAGGGGGAAGCAATCTCACGGCAGCTGCGTGTGCTGTGATCTAAGCTACAGAAACACGACTATGTATGGGGCTGGCTTGGAGCAGTGGTCGAACCCATTGCGCCACAGGGCCAGCTGTGTTTTTCAAGTCTTTGGTATGAGTGGATTGCACCTCTTTCAATCTAGAGGGAGAGACTACCAACCGTGTCTCTAGGTCAAGTCATTGCAGCACCATCTAATTACAACACTGTGTAAATGGACATTTTCATGAACAGAGTGTTCATTTACAATGCATGGAATAAAAAATAATACATTGATTGGAACTTATGAGCTCTCATGATTGCACCTACTGTGGCCTGTACATTCATATCACGTATGAATTAAGCAGTTCCCTCCCGTACAAGGCGCTCGTCACTATATGCGGCAGTTGGATGTCTGGTCACTGGTGTGCAAGTTATTCCAAGTTAATATATTGCTTATTTGGGCGACATGCATTTCATTAGGTTTGGCTTCATCGATATAGCATAAAGTTTAGCATGAAACTAGTTCATCATCTACTTTGCAGCCAAAACATTTCATGTGAGTAAGTCCAAACGTGCCTCTCTAAGGACTTTGGAGTGAATTGATGGTATCCGTTTTCTGCCATGCCCGTTAAAAATGGACCGAGCCGCGAGTTGAAACATTAAAACCAGACTGCATTGTTCCACACTCATCACGGCCACTGTGGGGCCCATTAGAAAAACTCCAAAGCCCCTTTTCCACTGGCTTACTTAAGGCCAGCACGGCACAGTTCACATGTACATCCACCCCAAAAATCGCTTCTCCACAAGGTCAAATCGGCCAGGCCAAGTTTCGAGACCTGCTGAGATGGGGGTCCAGAATTCTGGCTATCCTTGGCCACGTTTACTGGTCGCCGATTGGTCAAACTCCGAGGGGGTGGCGAAACGTGGCCGGCCAATCACCCCCCCTCCCATCCCCCAGTCTGGCAGGCATCAATAGAATAAAGGTAGAAGGAATCACCTGCCACCAGTGGGGTGTCAATACCTTTGTAGCGGCCACAGCAAAGTGTTGTGAATTCAAGGAGGGGTGTCACACGCGCAGGGGTGGGGGGGGAGCACTGGTGTATCAAAATTGACTTTTTAAAATTTGGCAACATCCCCTTGAGGCCGCGTTAACAGTGGAAACACGTTCCCCGTAAACTGAACTAAACTTAACCGAGAGGCGCCAAACTGTGCCTTGATTTTTTTTTTGTAGTGGAGAAGCGGCTCAAGAGTTGCATCAGCGCTTCGGTCTAATAGTAGAAGCATTCTAGAAAAGTCTTGAAAGCACCACAGTATATTTGTTTCAACCATTTGCTGTGCATGTAAAAGGTATAGCTGGTATGTGTAGTCCCAAAAATACTTTTCAACACTTTGTTTCATAAAAATGATTTCATTTGTGCAGGGTGAGAACCTCAAGTCACATCCAATCAACCGGCATTCCTGAAGAATTCTAAAAGTCAAGGGTCATTAACTCCACCTGCCCACTGGAATCTAACAGAATATACCTTCACCAGGTCATTTCTAGTTAACTATCAATGAACATTTATCCTTCATGTGCCCAAACGGTAGACCACCAAACACTAGCAATATTTACCGAAATATTAGTTTGTCCACTAGTGCCACCTGCTGAACTAAGGTGGTATTGACTTTGGGGCTGCAGCGATTAGTCGATTAATTGATTATAGAATTAAACGGCAACGAATGTAATAAATCGATAAATCGCCGAGAAATTGAATCATTGTTATTTTGGCAGTTTTGTGCTGACATTACCCCAATTGGTCTCTGCCAATTTGATATTAATACATATTAAATGGTCGTAACTGATGAAAAGGTGAAAAACGTCAAATATAATACAAAAATAAATTAAATATTATGGTATATATTGTAATACGTTTGTCTCAGAGAAAGTAACTTGAACAGTTTTGGTTAAGAAGAACCAAGTTTGACTAGATTTGAAGTTAACAAGATTAATCTCTTGTAATTGTTGGTTAATATTTTGGGGATTTTCTAAAAGAAAAAAAAAACGTCCAACCGTAGTCGACTAATTGGTTAATTAAATACTAAATAGTTGTTAGTTGCAGCCCCAATTTACTTGCTTGAAGTGTTTTTTCTCCCCGGTTCCCTTATACACACAACCCGACCCCCATATTTCTCAGCTTGTCTAAAAACTAGCTCCAGTCGTTTTCCACCAGATCATCTCTACATTTTGGTGTAGCACGATTTTGACGTTACATTAAATTGCACAGTTGGCCGATTGTTTTAAAAAACAGCCGAGGCAGTGAATGATTTAAAGGAACATTAAGCCATGTAATAATTATAAAACATTCACAGAATATGATTGCAAGTGGAGTGTCTGGTTATAGTAAAGTAAATAATAAGTTATATGTATAAATAACGCATGGATCCTGTATACACAAACCGACAATACGAGACTGCTCACCGATCTAGAGTTTAAAGTGCACTCTCGACACTGGCGAGCACACGACCTTAGGGCGCACGCGGGGGCATCGCTCCGCTCGCGCCGATGAAGGGTGCGTTACATTTTACAACACAGGACAACCCTGCATCAAGCCTGCCCATGTTTCTAAAATAAAAATCTCAAGTTACTCATACTGTAGGTCAGATTTTTTTAACACCGAACCTGCACTCAGGCACCAAGGTGAACAACATACACACACATCAACAGTATGGCGTCTCCCTGTGAACGGAATGTCACACACTAACACAGGGTAATACACCAACAGTAACCATCTTTGGTAGAGAAAAAAAATTAAAATCACACTAGATGCCTAGTGGAGGAGTGTGAGTTTTGGAACAGAGGTCATGACGTTTGTGTGACCTTTGGAAAAGAGGTCATGACCTATAGAGACGAGGGTGTGACCTATAGAGCAGAGGTCATGACACCTGTGTGACCTTTGGAACAGAGGTCATGACCTATAGAGCAGAGGGTGTAGCCTATAGAGCAAAGGGCATAGCCTATAGAGCACGGGCGTGGCCTATTGCTGTGCAAGTGGGGTGGACTGTATGGGCCATTGGGTGGGTCTAAGTTTGGTAATTTTTAACTTAGTTCATGGACATTAGGAGTATCCTAAGGAATTAACTAATTGTTATTTACAGTTTTTTATCTGACACCAGTGTCTGTTGGTCTACGCAAATATGATAACGTTTCTTTTTTTCAATTTCTGAAAATACTAATTATGATTCATATTATTCAACATGACTATAAAAACAAACAAATAAAAATTAATGTGTATGCCAATATTTGTGTCGGAATAATGAACTAATGAATTAATTTGTTTGCCAACGTGAACAAAAATTGACTACATCTCAAGTTGACAAGATTAATTTCCTTTAGGAAAAATATCCAACCGACGATTCGACTAAACATATCAATATTCGGCAACTAAATCGACTGTTAAAATGTTGACTAATTGCAGTGCTCGTTATACTGTTAGCATAGGAGGCAGGATTGTGGCTAACTGATGCGTGTCATTTGTGATTGGTATTAGTTTAGTCACCATAATTACGTATTATGATAAATGCTAGGTCAGAAATATTAACAAAAGCACTGGAACATGAACGATCAATTTAAAGATGTGTACAATAAGTTAGAGCAAATTTGCGGACAGAACACTACCCTGTAGTGACTATATATTTCTTCCCTGTGTAATTCGCTCAGAGCCTGAATTTCTACGTCAAGAACCAAAAATGCATGTAGGTGTTCCAATCCATCACCAGTTGTTAAAAAAATTACATAGAATAAAATAGATTGGCTTCATGGTCCTTGCTAAAAATACCATTTAAGATTATATATTAAAGCCTGATCATATTTTTGGTAAAGTTAAATATAGTATGGTTAGTAATACTGGCACCATGGTTCCATTTTTATACCAACTTTATAGCACGACTGTGTGATCAGGGTGATGTGTGTATACCACCACACCAGGCCAATACCGGTTGCATGGTACGGTTAATACCAATCAAACTCTGGTTCCATGGTACGGTTAATACCAATCAAACTCTGGTTCCATGGTATGGTTAATACCTATTGGTAGGATTGTCTGCAATTGTTGCTATGGTAACGTTCCTGCTATTCCTTAGCATGTAACTGTCCGTGGGACCTGTAGACTGTGTCCATTCCATGTACTGTAATGGCGGAAGGGGTGTGGCCTGGAGGGCCGGTCTGACTGTGTGGGTAAAGGAGGCGTGGCCCCCGAGAGGTGAAAGTGGGCGTGGCCCAGCTGCCCACCCTTAGGAAACGGGGGAAAGTGGGCGTGGCCCGAGATGTGAAAGTGGGCGTGGCCTAGCCGTCCGCCCGGAATGGAAACAGAGGATGAAAGGGGTGTGTCCTGTGAGGTGATGGGGGCCTGGCCTAGCTGTTGAGGGCTGGACCTAGGGCACCCTGTATACTACGGTGGTGGAGGTATCCTGGTCATTCTCTGTGGGGCTGATCTTTGTCCATAGGGGGGCACGGAGCGCTAGCTCCCGCTGCAGGCTCTCGTAATCCATTGGTCCGAAGGTACTCTGCTGTTCCAACACACATGCAAGTTAGTCTCTGCGTGTGCCAACGCGCTCGCCATGCGCAGCATTCACCAGACATTTCAAACGAGACAAAGCTTCAATGTCTTTATAAACCAATTGACCCGTCAGACTATCAACAAAATGCCCATTAGTGACCAACCACTGCCGTTCTCTGGAGAAAACATTGCAACATGACAGAATTTCATGGATCACTGACGATATATTTTTAGATTTTCTAGATGGAAAAGTACTGCAACAATATTGATATCACATCATGATGCATACTTCATACCATATCCATACACACATCAACCATCAGCATTGATATTTCATAGCACCATACAAGCCTTCGGACTGGCACCAGCCACAGTCCCATTCACACCAACAGGACAAGGACACACTACAGACTTACCCGCTGGTCTCCGCCCTCTCTGCGTGGGTCATACTTCTTAGCGAAGTGTCTCAGGTTGTCGTAGTTGTGGAAGTTGAACTGCTCAACCAGGTCCTGCAAGAGACCACGGCCTTATCATTTACTGTGTAGCGGCCTTGCTATACCCTAAACCTCGTTATTCCCTACGGAGCCCTCGTCATACCCTACAGAGCCCTGGTCGTACCCTACGGAGCCCTCATTGTACCCTACAGAGCCCTCATTGTACCCTACAGAGCCCTCGTCATACCCAACAGAATCCTTGTTATACCCTCCAACAGAGCTGGACAAAATTGTCTATGTTTCAGACGTTGCTCTCGGAGCTCGTCTTTATGCCTCCTCCATCCGTATATGGATGTACATTAGAGATCCTCTAAAGGGCGACAGACTGAGCATGCAAAACACTGGTGACTCTCTACTGCCCCCACAGTTTGTGATATTGCACAGTCGCACCCAGAGCTCAACAGATTGCCAAGGTCTTGACCAATGGGGATAGAGGATTATTTTAAAAAAAAAAAACAATCACAGCACAGGGGGCGTGACAAGTGGTGGAGTACGAAGCGACACCCACATCTCATCTCGGAGAGGGCCCGCCTCAACGTGATCGTTTGGTCGGGCTTACCAGGCTATGGGAGTACAACGTATTTATGGTGCTGCTCAGTAAAGCCGTACCGTGCAGAACTGGATTCCTCTAACAGAGTTGCCCAGCTTGTCCAGGGGCGGTGACCAGCACATGATGCCCATCACATTCGGAACCACCAGCAGAATCCCTCCAGCCACACCGGACTTAGCAGGTAGTCCCACCTGATACAGTACAGGATACAGTAAGATATAGTGCCGGTAGTCCCACCTGATACAGTAAGATATAGTGCCGGTAGTCCCACCTGATACAGTAAGATACAGTACAGGTAGTCCCACCTGACACAGTACAGGATACAGTAAGATACAGTACTGGTAGTCACACCTGATACAGTACTGGTAGTCACACCTGATACAATACAGGATACAGTAAGATACAGTACTGGTAGTCCCACCTGATACAATACAGGATACAGTAAGATACAGTACTGGTAGTCCCACCTGATACAGTACAGGATACAGTAAGATACAGTACAGGTGGTCCCACCAACACAGTCAACATGGCCCTCAATTAACTTCTGGGGAATAATTCATCAAGTCAGACAATAGGGTTGTTGCATGTTAGACATTTTGCTGGTATCACATACGGTGAAGTATACGTATGGTTAAGTGTTAGACTTTACCACTTCACGTCCATTATATAGGGGACGTAGATGTGGTGGCATCTGCGATCAACAATTGAGCATATTACAATGGTTAACTCAATAATTGAAGACTTTTAAAACAGACAATGTTATGCAAATATTGCTCGGTGCCTGACCTATATGTATACCACCCTAATGTCTGCCGCCTTCAAGGTGTGACATCACCATGCAACAACCCTATTAAGCAATTAAACAATTCTATTTATTTTTTGTATGTTGAAAATCACAATGTTAATTGTCATTAAAAAGTTGAGTATATCAATCGAATTAACACACCCCCCACCCAAAAAAAACATCTACTAACAGTAACAAACAAGATTTTTGCTATCATCTATTCATTTTTTTGTAGTTCATCACTGTCACATGTCTTATTCTGCCGTATTTTGGCAAAAACATTACGATTTAATTGGTGAAATTTCGGGCCCACATGTCTTGTTGCTGTGGCTTAGATCACAGCACACGCAGCGCCGTTAGCTCAATTTCCCTCACGGTCATATACTGCACGTCCGCTCGTCCCCACTCTCTCATCCCCCTTTCACACGAACGCTGGCAATAAGTTGAGAAAATGGCGCTTGTATAGGATTTTCTTTTTTTTACTGATGACATTTTTACTTTTCACACAAAAAAACATAAAATTCAACAAATCAAAAGCACTAAACTCTCCAAACATTTCAGTGTAAATGTACTAAATCTGTTTTTTCAGTTCCTCAGCAGCTGAGACCCAACAAGAAATGTTTTGCTACCCGAGTCACTTTGATGATGGAAACCGGTTAATATCGATTTTATTTCGTTCTCAGCCGACAGGAACAAAATTAACCGCTGCGGGGACAATATTTTTTCATTCTAACCGGTTCGGGAAGTTCATTCATTGGTGGAACTCATGACCGTAAATGGTATAAATCTGTTCAGAATGAAGCAATTGGGAAAAAAATATTGATTAAAAGACCTGGTTTTAATTTCCTGACAAATGGTGCAGAATAAATCTGTATAACAGCATCACAGGTGCAGTTTGAGACACTAAAGGTTGACGGCAACTCACGTGGAAGGCGAACTGCCCGGAGAAGTCGTACATGCCACACGAGTGCATGAGAGACAGGGTGTCTCTGACGGCCTCCGGGCTCAGCACACGCTCGCCTGTGATTGGACAGAAGCCTCCGTTGGCGAGCGTGGCCGCCATGACGCTGGCGCTCTCGCACGTCACCTCGATGGAGCACAGCTGGAACCAGCACACAACATGTTACACATGTTACACAACATGCGCAGCTGGATTGTCTGGCTTGCCAGGCCACTTACCTGAAAGTAGAAGTCCAGAATTGACGTCATATCCGTCCCTTCAGGGAAACACTGCACGACACAAAAGACAATTAGCACGGAGAACAGGCTTCACACTAAATGTTGAATTTGTGCTATTCCAACGGTGTTGAAGTGGTGTTGTGTATGCTGACTGTAGAAAGTACCCCAACTGTGTGTACAAACCAAACACGAATTGGGCTTCCAGAGTGAATAAATTACATGTAAACGGGTAGGAGCCAAGCCAAGCCCCGCAAATTGGCTTCTTGGGCGAACTGAGCGGCGTGTCTTGGGCGTGTGTGTGTGTGAGCGCGCGCGCATGCGGCCATCTCCCTTTTTGACAGTAGAGTGCGGGCAAAATGTTTATATCTACGCACAAATTAATTGTATTAATACATCATTGTGTTGTATTGTATATTCACTACTCGTTCCACATATTCCCTTCTTTCGCCGACAAGGGAAAGGCACTTGCTGCTGCGAGCTGCAGATGCCACCCACGAGCTGGAGAGTGGGAAACTTACATTTTGCCCCTTGCACGGTTTCGCTCTTGCCGCTCAACAGCGGCAGCCAGCCGAGTGGGGGCAGGGAGGCAGTGTGTGGTCGGAGCTCACACACGTGTGATGAGTGCCCCGCACTTCACACACACTGCACACACACTTCAACTTTTTCAACTCCCGCATCCATCGCCTCGCTCGTTTCTAGGTCTAATGGCTGCACATGTCTGCGTCAAAGGACATTGTGGCCGCCGAGTAGCGCGTACCGCATTTCTTCCCATCCACTTACATGGTATTTTCGCCACCCGCGACAAGCGTCAACAAACTCCTATGGAAAGGCACCCTAGGCAGGTCACAATCAACAGGCTGTGGGAGAGACTTCTAGCACGAGCGGTGCTATGTGGGTGCGCTATTCGGAAACGGTAAAAGCTATCGTCTTGATTTTCATGTCATCTCAAGTTGACCTAGGGCCACAGTAAAGTTGGTGGTAGAACGCATAATTCTGGTCGCTCATCAGGACGGCGCAGCCAGAGTGGGAGGAGTAAACAGTCATTAACTATTCCACAACGGTAAAAGTTATTGACTTCACTTTTTCCATGGGCATCACCTCATTCTATCCCTATGGGATTTTTGTTCCGGTTTTCCGGGATTCATGGGAAAACTGTAGGGTGAAGATGTAGGTTATTTAAGGTGCAGAAGTAGGTGAAAGGTGTCCTACCTTCTTTTCCTTCAGATAGTAGCCTATGGCGAAATTCCTGTCTCCTGACTCACGCTCTGATTGGAACCTGAACAGACACAACACTCAACACTCAATGCAAATTTCAACTGCATCAGCTTCAAACACACCATCTGGGACTAAGGCACTAAAGGCAGCCCTAGCGATGTGCGCTGCGTGGACGATGCGTTGGTTCTGGCTCGCAATGCTAGCGTCACCGTGCAACAGCCCTATTTCCACTTTGAAAAAATATTGCCAGTATCAAATGTTGTTCAGTCATCTATCATCATTAATCATCGACATTGTAGTGTTTTGAATTGAGCAACAAAGTTACAATGTGAAAAAAACCTATAACCATTATGTGGCCAACTCACGTTGCATTGCTGAAGCCAACGTACTCATTGCCCGCCATCTTGTTGAGGAAGTCCATCACCTGAGA
>OMKY01049110.1:0-10759 GCA_900302395.1 Bregmaceros cantori | reverse complement strand
GGGTATACAAGCAAGATGGATTTATTAGAAAATGAAATTAAAAAAAAACATAAAAGATTATACATTATTTTGGGTCCAGCACAGAGGTGGACGATGTACTAAACAGGAAATTAAAAATCCAGATTGCTATTGTCAGTGGCTGTGTCCGAAATCGCTCCCTATCCCCCATATAGTGCACACCATTTTGTAGGGGTGTCCGAATTCTCCATGTACCCTATATAGTGAACTGAAGGTATCCCACAATGCACTGCAAAAAGTAGTGAGCATCGGATGTACCCTAGACCGAGCAATATAACCCATAATACATTGCGAAATGACCTAAACTTTAAAAAGAAGGCACGTGGGAGTCAATAGCGACTGACTGCGGCAAATCGTTATAAACGTAAGTACTTTTGTCTTTTTTTGATGATTGTTGAATTTTATAATTCTATTTTTTAATAATTATATTTTATACTAATTTTGACAACGCCAACTCTAGTGTCCGAAATCTCGGCCGTTGCTGTTGAGTGCACTAGAAGTGAGTGCATTACATGGGGGGTAGGGCGTAGGGGATACGGACCGATTTCGGACACAGCCAGTGTCTTTCTTTCTCTCAAACGTTTGTATTTCCATTTCTTAGCAAAGGCTTCTAAGAGTGTACATCTCTGGAAATCTGCTGTCCTCCAGTGACGTGGATGTGCAGTAGGAATTAATGAATGTGTACCTGTGTTTATTCTCCCCAACTGCGACATGTAATAACACATAAGGCCACAAGAGAGCAGGAGATCTCTACATATCTTCACACTGAGGAGACACTGAGGGCTCCGAACCGGTTTAAGGAACGAAAACCGAAAAAGAACAGAATTTCACAGAATTTTACAGAACTGAAAGAGATTTCTTTAATGGTTCCGGAACAGAAACGGAACATTATGAAATCCACAAAACCGGTTAAAAACTTTTATTTTTTTCGTTCTCTATATTCTTTAACATATCCAATGTCCGGGAGACTATTTCACGGTCAGTCGTCAAGCCCCATTCATCTGGGGTTCCATCTTGTGGACAGACGAGAAAGCAAATGTAATAGAGCTTTAAACCCAGTTAATAAACACTATAAGGAACTTTGAGCACAAACAAAAATTTTGCGTTACGAATCGGTTCAGGACCAATATTTTGGTGACCGAACAGATCTGAGATTGAAAAACATTATTATTATTGTTATTATTATTAAACAAAAAAGGGCTGTAGGATTAATCGATTGAATCAAAATCTGATTGTTTCAGATTTCGAAGGAAATCATAAAATCCCATCGTGGCATATCGTTGAGAGGCTGGTTGATTTAGCATTTTCTTATAGCAGCATTATGAATTATTACGATTTCTGTTTCTGTATAAGGTATCTAGGTGAAAAGGATTGGAATAAAAGCAAGCACAATAGTGACTTCTCGATCATCAAATCATCATTTGGGTTGTCTTCCTCCGCTTCTTTTACAGATAACTATTCCTTAGAGGCAGAGTTTTGTCAGGCTTATTTGGAAGCGCTTTATATGGCCATAGGACCAGGACCGAGAAAGATTCCTAGTCGGCGAACTTATATCGTTCGCAATGGCTACAAACTAGGGATGCACGGATGACATTTTATTCCAGCCGCTACCGCTTCAAAAAATATCGATCAAAATCAGTTTCACGGCATGTCATCTGGCCAATCAGTGGGTTATGCGCGAGGTCCGCTGGTTCAGCTGCAATTGGCGCAACCCCTGATCTGGCAACCCACCCTCCCAATAGCCAGCCATCCATCCCGAATTCATCCCCTGGTTGAGTTGTGAAACAGATCTAGACAACAACATTAAAGCCCGATTCGCACTGCCAGTGAATTATGTGGGGACCTCTGGTAATTCGCAATTACCCCCTGACGCCTGTGTTATTTTGTCGCACGTTCTGACAGGATTAATAAAAGCCTGTCTTTTGCTTAATTTAAAAGACATTGTGATGCATGTGCAATGCATTTTTGCTTACCCACATGTGTACATACATAGACTTCACTCTCACACGTGCGTGGGTTTGTGTGTATTAACAAGCAAACAAATTCAGAATTCGCCGAATCACAGTAGGTAACTCGCAGTGGAATTATTACTTCGAAAATCACTGACATTGCGCATTCACACGTCAAATGAAACTCATACGTCCTCCACAAATATTCCGAATTACCAGGGGTCCTTAGGTAATCAAAGTCCAGTGCGAATTGGTCTTAAGATGGATTAAGGATGAACAAGGTTTGAACACAAGGCCGTGCTGGGACACTGGAAGGCGTCCAGGAACAAAGATACAAAATCAGACGGCTGTTAGTAAAGTCTCTGTATCGATTCTTAAACAACCTGGTTCCCCTGAGCTGATTGTACCAGAGTGGACTCAATGTGTGAAGCAGAGAGAGATGGTCCACCTTTTACGTTGTGGAAGTGAAAATTGTGTTGATATTATCATGGCATTCCCGACAGCCCCCAACCCCCAATTTCGGAGTGGTGAGTGTTAATTCTGGCAACAGCTGCGAGCTGGGAAGGAGGGGCCAACACACAGTATAATTATTTCGCCATGTCATAGACTATTTTTCAACATGTCTATTCAGTGGGAGCACATACCTACTGCGTTTTTTTAAAAAGGAGGGTGGTAACTTGCGGTGTGCTATTCCTCACCCAAATGTTCGAGTGTGGATCTGTGCCCCATAAACGCATGATTCATTAACCTGCCCAACCCATACCATTTACTCATTTTTGCTGGAGTTACTAGTGGAAGCAGCCATCTTATTGGTCCAGCAGAGCATGTGACCCCATCGGTGAGTAACTTCCGAGTTGGATTTTGACTGTATTTATGCAAAGTGGTGAGCAAAGCGGGGTGGATAATGTGTAATTGGTCACAGAGCGGTCGCTAATGGTTGTGTTTTGAACCGATGTGCGTTTTGTGTGACAAATGCGGCCACTTGGGTCCATTACGATGACTTTACACAGGCAGCTATGAGCTATACAGACACCAGAAGGGCGTTTCAGACAGCGGAACAAAGTGTCATCCTCCTGTTTTGGGCGCCTAAACCCATCTATAGAATGAAATGTTTAGATCAGGAACCGTGGTCTCTCAGATTATGTCGAACTAATTTGGGGTTTATTCTTTATCGGACTTGCGAAAGATTGAAGTTCGTTACTTGCGGCTTGGCCAGATATGCTCCACCGAACTCACATTAATGGCCATTTCTGCAGTTTCTGAACTGGCGGAGTCAAAATGGTAATAGTCGCTATTTCATGGCACTGTTCGTAGGGGTGAATGATCATACACACACTTGCTCCTGGCCAGCCCATTACTAGTATTGGGCGGCACGGTGGCGCAGTGGTTAGCATTGCAGCCAAACAGCTAGAAGGTCCTAGGTTCGAATCCCAACCCGGACAGGTCCTTTCTGTGTGGAGTTTACATGTTCACCCCGCGTCTGCGTGGGTTGCCTCTGGGCACTCCGGTTTCCCCCACCACCAAAAACATGTTCTAGTTAACCTGCTCCAGTCAGTGGCCAAGGTACCCACCACTCCTCAGGGATGTGTTAAATGCGGAGGAAGAATTTCAATGTACATGTTTGTACAGCTCTAGTCGGTCCCTATTCATCCTGACTCCGTCGTTGACGCCCCTAGCGGAAGAAGTCGCGTATGGGGCGTCTCTCTCTCTCATATACTGTACAGCTCTATCTATCTCTCCTTGTCCCGGATATACATGTACTTTCAACAATGACAGCGCCCAGTCGGCGGCACAACCAGACGTCATGCACGCTGCGTCTACTTTATACCCAACACTACAGTCTTCATCCGAAGTATCATGTGATGGTGGTGCGATCTCAGCAACTGCTCAGTAGTGCCTACAAACGACAAAAATGGCTGTACGCGTGCATTGTTAAGTCGTTATATGAATGGCTTTTAAGACAGGCACATCCTAGGGCACCTTTTGACATTTATACACCGCACACCTGTGGGTTAATTACAAGAAAGCAAGCCTGAAAAAGTACAGGTTGCGTATAACGCTGCACTTAGAATTATTCTTAGGGTCCGTGTTGGCCGCGTGGTTATGGACACCGCACCTAACCCCATTCATGTTAGTGGCGCTGTGTCTACCGCAGCGTCCGCAGTGTCGCGAGGTCGACTACGCTCGTCGACTTGTCTGCGATGTCTACCCCCGATATCTTCAACCCAGTTTCCAACTAATCCCATCCAATAAAGATGGAAAAGCGGCGCTGACGCCGGAAAAAATAACTAAAAATAAATAAAATAAAAAATCCACATTGCTGAAAACGAAGTCAACAGTCAGTGCAGTCTGCTTTTGTCTTGTTGGACAATAATTAATTGGTTAAAACTATTAGTGCAAATTGCATAATAACAGTACTCAGGAATCTCAGGATCTGTCGCTCTGCATGACCTGTCATAATTGGCGGGGGCTTCACGTGCACATCGCTCACCAAAACAAAGGCACGCTCTAGGCAAAACCTGAGTCTTGACTGCCTATTTTGCCAAGGTGGATTTCAAATGCATTATTTTTCTATTTGTTCTATAACAAGAGCTTAAGTACTCAGAATAATTTAATGTTGACGAATATTTGGAATCTTTATCTGGATTGAAATGGATTACAAACTGTAATACGACTCAACTCAACTAATTTGCACCCGAACTTGCCTTGAAGCACAGAAAAAGCATCACTTATATTTTGTTAGACCATATGTCCTAACGTGGTGCAGGTCTGCTTCCCCACTCTCTCGTCCCCTTCATGCTAACACAATACAAAGGAAAATAGTGCTTGTGCCTAAAAAATACCTTAAAAACAAAAACAGGGGTGATGCGGTGGCAGAGTGGTTATAGAGTGCACCCCCGGGCCATAGGTCAAGCAGTGCTGTGGGTTCTGGGGCTTTTCTGCAATGTCTCCCCTCGACTACTCATCCCAGTTTCCGATTTAATCCTATCACTATCTCTCTAAATAAAGAAATAAAATAAAATAATAGCTCTTACACCTAAAAAAAATAACTTAAAAAATGAAATAAAATTGAGAAAAAAAAAAACATTTACTAATAAAGGGTTAGAGAGGAGAGAGAAGTCCGAAGGGTGACCAAATTGTTCATGGTTTTTTCCAATTAGACTAAAGCTAGTGCAAAAATTGGCAATATCTAATCTACTTTATATTGTATTCTTGTAGTATTCCTGCAGAACATCAGCAGGAGAAGGGTGTC
Source organism: Bregmaceros cantori (assembly GCA_900302395.1). Taxonomy (NCBI): domain Eukaryota; kingdom Metazoa; phylum Chordata; class Actinopteri; order Gadiformes; family Bregmacerotidae; genus Bregmaceros; species Bregmaceros cantori. Next base: position 5,539 of record OMKY01049110.1, on the reverse strand, counting down.
CATGACACACTCAAACAATCTTGAACAGAACACAATATGCATTTTGTCACACATGTTGGCTCTGACGCGACTGCTGGCGCTTGAGCACTGCGCCGTATGCTTGATCTAGTGGTGGATGGATCAAGTAATTAACATACTTTCCACAGCTATAAGGCCATAAATTAAAATCTCTAACGCAACTTCTGAAGTGGCAACTCATCCAATCAGCGTGGGGGAACAATCACCCGGCACGGCCTCGGCTGTTTACTGATTGCGCTAATCAAAAATGGATTTCTCAATCGCGGACTAATTGGCCAGTTTATCCACGGAACTGCCGCGGCAAGTTTGGAGAGGGCTGTCCACTGTGATTCCGAGGAGTACCAAATACGTGCCATTTGCATTGAGTGGCGCCTGGAACGCACTTGACTCCTACAAGTTATCAGCAAACCACACAATTATTCATCAGTGCCACAAAATGGCACATCAAAGTCAAATCAGAGACTACACCGCTTGGCTGAGAGAGACAGGAGGAGGAAGGTGTGCTTTGATTGACTGTGCATTTATCCTTGGCGAACCCTCTTTACTAACTGCTAGCATAGACTTAACATAGCTCCAAGGTGACCTAATGTAGCAGCCCTCGGTTGGTCAACTTCAACTTCTAATATTTCTGAAATCCAACAACTTATTAGTGAAGTAGTTTCGTTTCAAAGGGGGTAATCCCTTCATTCTCCGAGTCCTACGCAATCGATAAACATATCAGCCTTTATCCATGTTTTTACAAAAATAAGTTCCCCCATACCATAGAAATTGAAGAATTGAAGAAATTGAATTCCGTTACTTGCTGTAACAGAAGTTTCTATTTTCAACAGTAGGAAAATTGTTGGAAAGAGGAACCTAGGACTATTTTAATAAAAAGTGTGTCTGTTCCCTGTTCACACCAGTCACCTAAAAAGCAGATAATATGTTTTTTTCATTCTGTTTTCTTTTTTCTTTCTATTCCTTGATAATTTTTATACCATATACTGTGTATACTGTATGTATACTGTATATACTCTATCCTTGGAGCGATGTTTTGTTGTTACAAAAACTGTTTGTGTGCTAACCATTTGTGCTGATTGTGGGCTCACCAAATATCTTGTACAAATGTAACTAAACTTAACAGCTTCATATGAAGAAGTGTGCCTGTGATCTGTACAATTGCAACGATTGTCAGTGTTCAGAATGTTTCAGTTCAGAGCTTTATTGTTCGGTTAGTGTCACGGGCCAACAACAAACAATTTAGAAACCCAGAGAGGAGGCAGAAGGGAGGGTTTAAGAACCCTTTATTAACAACTCAAAATGTATTATTCTTGGATCGTAGTGAGACCCTTTAGGGGTCGACGTAGAGAGAACAGGAACTATCTAATCATCGCCCATGGCTTCGTCGTCAGAAACAGTACTCATCTGATGATCAGTGTCCACCGGGGCTGGATCAGGTACGTGTGGAGGCTCCTGGAAGTCATGCTGTAGTCAGGAAAGAATGAGCCAGATGAGCACAACGTCTGGAGCAGAACAGTTACAGTGAGGTCTCGGCGACGTATTGAATTGAAGCAATATGCGTTTAATAGCGAAAGGATATCTAGTGAGACTTGTAACAGTTAGCGTTTAGATTTTCGTTTGGTGTGTACGAGTGCACATGCACTGCCAACAACAGGGGGAGGTTAAGTGATAGGTTTGTTGATTACTTAGTGTTTACTTTGTAAACAGATTTGTTTATGATTCCATAGGGTTCAAATGCATTCTTTTCTTTGAGGAGCAACGTGCGCCCCTGTAATTTCTTCTTGCGCTGCTTTTTTTATTTCAGTCTGAACCACAGATTAAATAGCTGGGGCGGGGGTGGAGGGGGGACGTTGTGTCCGCAGAAGTGGCTTTCTGAAAGGTAATCCGCTGGTACAGTATAATGCGGTTATCAAAGCAGAGAACTAATGAATGCTAGCTTGGCCTTCCCTCACTTAAGCATAGAATGTGGTGCTTTGAAAAGGGATCGAGAGAGAGAGAGAGAGAGAGAGTGAATGGCATACTTTGCGAAGCTAATGTCAGTGTTTGCATACAAAGGCTCATCATTCTTCAATGCCAGCTTGATTCACTGGGCTGGCCAAACAGTGTTTTGTTGGAGAATCTGCAACAATAACCACAACATAAATGTCTAAAGACTGGCAAAGTCCAGCCAAAAGAACTAGCAATTTGTATGTGATAACCATAATGAAAAAGCAGTTGTTAAAAATAGTTTCTTGTGGCACAGTAATGCCTTTTTGTTGGTTTTAGGTGGTTTTAGGTGATGGGCAGTTTGACCAAAGTGTTGGCAAACTCGTGAGTTAAACTCTTTGCGTAGCAATGTGATGACAGGGCTGTATATTTGCATAGATATACAACATTTTAGTGTAGTTGAAAGTGATCCGTAGAGGTGAGAGGTGAGATAAAAGAGTAACGTTGACTCCTTCAGTTACTCTGGTGCACCAAAACTGCCCCGACAGATGTAGGGACAGAGCTGGGCTTTGTCTCAGTTTCTTGATCTGTCTCTCTCTGGCTCTAGTCAGGAAGCTTGTCGCTTTTGGTGAGTACACCAGGGGGGGATCTTGCAATGAATCAAAATATCAAATGTTTTTAAGGCAACACAGGTAAACATACAATTCACAATATAAATAAGTGCAGTCTTGGAATAAATGCTCGTGTTTAGAAGTCCATAAATTCCTCCTCGGAGGCATTCGTTTGGGCAGTATCATCAGGTTCCGATGGAGCTGGATCAGGTTGAGAGGAGGAGATCTGGAGACTTGTAGAATGCAAAAGGCACAATAATCCACCGTGTGTATGCGTATCGATAGTCAGATGCACAAACAAGTAAACTGATTCTCCTCAGGTGTTTGGCTTACCTGAGGAAAGTCTACGAGCTGGCGTCCACCCAGGGCATGGTTGGCTCTTTTATGTGGTCCCGGTAGTTGCGTTGATTGACACCGATACGTCCCGGGATGTCGTCCGTTGACCGAACCATGGCAATAATCTTAGGTTACACAGACACAATTTTCCTACACTGTTTGCCGTTTGTTGACATTGGATCAAATCACTTGACTAAGAATCGGAATTGCATCGTTTCAATAAAGACACAGCTAGTAAGTGCAACCGTTGAGGGTACCGGTCAACCCTACAGGTAAGCCACTGTAAATGGCTCCAATTTTTACAAATTGACTCCCCCAGCATTTGGGCCAATCCCGGATTGTTCTGAAATCGTTCTGAGGAAAACACTAGTGAGGGCTAGCTTTCAGTAGACCTCTCTTGGTGAGTCTGCATATTCTCAGTGGCTGTCACATATGCGTCGCTTGGTTTAGACGCACACTCTCAAAGGCTGTAGAAACCGTTGCCAATGAAATAATGCTCTATTTGTCTGCAATCAATAAAGAAATGTAATGCTTCAATTAGAGCTGCAACTAACGATTATTTTGATAATCAATTAATCTGCCATTTTTACTGATGATTAATCGAATAATCTGTTAATTTTTCATTTGAAATCAAAATAATGATTTATTGTTGTATTTTTTAAACATTTTCAGCTTTATTAGAATTAGCTGGAAAATGGGTGAAGAAGGGAGAGTAGACATGCGGCAAATCTGTTCATCTGGCAAACCCACAATTTTGCGTGCCACCATGCACTGACTGAGCTACTGCGGCAGGCAAAAAGGATTATTAACCCGAAAGGCTATTGATATTGACGTTGAACAATATATACTCAACAAATTTGAGCGGAGGACGGACCAAACAAGGAAACGATTAATCGATTATCAAATTAGTGAATCGATTAATTGGTTGCAGCTCTAGCTTAAATTATTATATCCGTTTTAAAAGAAAATTGTCCAATAGTGTTGTTAAATAGCTGACACCACTAGATTGTGTTTATTATGTATGTGTTTGGGTGGTGCTGCCAGATTAACAATGGAAAGACATTTTGAAACAGGCGCCTCATCACATTGTGTCATGGCTATTGTGGTGCAGATGTCTGTGAGTAGAGGTGTAGATTCATATGACTAATTGTCAAAAGCGAATCTTTTCACTCTGCATTGCTGCCGGCACCGCACACCTTGAGGGCACTTCTTGTCCTCTTGTGGCGTGATGACACAATGCAACGACATCGATGCCTTGCAAACAAGTTTACAGTCTGGAAGGAGAGGCGCGAGGCTCTTCTGAGTGGATTGTATGACTTAGAAATAGCCTGCCTCGTCTTTATACCGACGACAGCGACAAATTGATTCTGACAGTTATGGCACCTGTGCCACAAAGGTTGTTTTTTTTTGCTTGCCACAGCTATTATGGTCTTCAGCCTCTTCACAATCCCTTGTTCGGCCACAATGATAGTGATCATGGCTATGATGTGTCCGTGTCTATAGGTCAATAAACAAAAATTATGTTGTCCGATGAACGAAAAACGGTTTGGAAGGAAATTGACAGGTTACGAGCCATTGGCAGTTACTTCATGGGAAATGTGGTAGCTATTTCCAAGCAATCATGTGAGTCACAAGCTAAAGCTAGCTAAGTGGGCTTGGAGTACAACGAACATATTGGTGCATTTGTTTGACCGAAAAAAATAATTTCCACTTTCTTTAATGTGCAGGCTGAGGCTTAATCAGTGATGTGGGGGATATTCATTTAGTGACACCATCATAAAGAATGCAGGAATTTTGCATCACCATTGTAATGGCAGATCAGATAATGTCTCCAAGTAGAGGAAATGACCAGTCTTGACACAGGGATATGTCTAGAGGGTTAATTTATTAAGCTTTACTGGTATCGCCTAGTTAAGCTAAGCTATAGCTAAAGCAGGGAACATGGCCGAAGATCCTCATTTAATTTTCGATTCGATTTATTTCCGTTGGAGGAGACCTCCAATGATGTCACAGCTTGGTAACATTAGGATAATTAACTCAAGTTATTCTTCAGTACCACACACTAATGAGTTTGAGCAGCCTGGTGTTTTGTTCAGGAAATTTATATTCTGTCTTGACATCAATCAGGCAGGCAGCATTCAATATCTGTCTTGAGAGCAGCTGGAGAGTTGTTGTAAGTTAGTGTTAGCAAGTTGATATATTTCTTGTTTAGGCTAGTTTTTGTGGAGGATTTATTCATTATCATGTTTTATCATGTCTTATGACATATATGGTAATGATTATATGTTGCCGGCCAAAAGGCCAACGTTCACAAGTCTCCTTCCTTCCTGGCCAACAATTACTTGCATACGAAAATAGTCCTGCTCCCAGCACAAAAGGACAAAAGTATGCTAATGTATATTCGAATTCGTGTGGGCCAGCCTGACTCCGACCTCCTGCAGAGCAGGAAGAAGACACCTGGAACACTCCCCTGTCCCCCCCGGAGTCGACACCTTCTGAAGACACACCTTACAACCGTCTTTGTAAACCATTGTATTTAAGCCCGCACTCGGCATTCAATCCGGGCCATTCAACGTGACTTGCACACTTTGGATGGTCCGCAGAGAGAGTTGCTTCTCTCTGTGTTACCTGTTTGTTATTTTTGGAAC
>OMKY01049107.1:0-10781 GCA_900302395.1 Bregmaceros cantori | reverse complement strand
ATTACTCTGATTAATAGTTTCATCCATTTTTGGAATACTACTGCAGCAACTGCTTCTGTTAAGAACTGAATTTCATAACTTCTGTTAAAAAAATTTAATTTCTATCTTTCTATATCCCATTTATTACAAAATCAATTTATCAAGCACAGACGGTAATCTTCTATTCTCAAACTGAAACTGATGTTTTGGTGTCATTGTTCCAGAAGACAGAACCCTAAAATATCTATAACCTAAAACGTGCCTTCTCCTTTTACACAGCTCAATTCCGGTATTTCCCTAATCTGGACTTCCCCTTTTGCAGTTTAAGGACATAGTGCTGCAACTAAAAATGCATTGTCAGTTTGATTTGGTTTATAGGTAACCTTACATAATACATATGCAGCCCTGCCCATGCCTAAGCCAAATTCTTACTATTGCATTTATGCTACAAAAATAATAATAATAATAATAATAATATTTCAGTTTCATTTTGTTAATTCCTTACATAGTACATTCTTGGTTAGATTAAATTTTGTGATTATAGAATTTACATTCTGCACTTAATGTATAGTTTATTTTTAAGAAGTGCAACACAATTATGTTATCGTTTTTCATAATCGTGATTAATAAACATGATTTCAATTATGCTCCAAATAATCATAATTATGTAGACTTAACGGAATCCAACAATTATTCAATTTGGTTCTTCTTAACAAACAAATGTGCAACCATCAACTTACTCTGACACAATGCCGTTATAATTAAATTATGCTGTAGTATTTGTTTTTTTTTTTTTTACTCAAGTATGTCCATTTAATATTTCATATTTGCAAAAATTATTTTTTCCCCATCAAATTTGAGTGGACCCAGAGGAGTAGTGTGGGCACAAAACCAGACAATAATGATGATTCAATTAGTTGTTGTTTATCTGTTATTGCTGTTTAATGCTATAAACGATCGATTAATATTTTAACTTATCCAGTGCTAGCGCTTTTCAAAAATTCGGGACATCACAGTGCCAGGATTTTTCTAACATGCGTTTTTCCAGACCCATACAAAAACTAGAAGCACTCATATTGCAAACCTGGGCCGTAGTAAAAAAAAAAATAATAAAATTAAAAAAAAAAAGTACTTTTAGTGCTAGCAGTATGTGTGGCAACCCATTATCAATGAAAGTCCTCAAGTATCGCGATTGCGACGACCCATAGACTGTAATCCAACCGCAAAACATGCCAACTACATTTCCCAGCAGACCCATGTGACCCGGAAGTCTGGTCACGTGAACGCAGTAAGCGTCAAGCGATCTATCGGCAAGTTGGTGATCAAGTATGATTATGTTAATTATAGGCTACAGAAATGCCCCAAAATTGAATCGATTCTTGCGTGTCATTTCCAACGACTGTACAAAATTTCTTCCAGCTTCATGCACAACTTTTTCAGTTATCCTTGGGACAGACGCGGCTCCGCCCCGGCGCAGGTAATCATGGTCTGCGTCGTTGTCAACATAGCAAAGGAAACTCAGACTCTCCTGTAAATCAGAAAAAAAATGCGTCTTTCTACCCGTCTCCATTCATTAATTCATTAAGCCTCCAGGTGGGCATCACAAAAAAAAAAATGCTATTTTTTCACATAGTCCTCAGAAAATGTGGATGCAGTGCTAATGGTGACCGCGAGGTGGCAGTATACACCGTCCATATTACGCTCCCTTCATAGGCCCCACAGGCATCATATGGTGCCCTCTGGCGGTCAGGATAGAGATACAGATAGAGATCGAGATAGAAATAGGCAATAAAACTCAGCGGTACTATTTACAAAAATAGGGAAACGCGTCTTTGCCGCTGGACCGTAGAGATGTATAACTAGATGCTCATAAAACAGATCAGTTTTAACAAACTCCTAGATTCAAGTTGTATACTTACACATATACAGCAGTTGTACAAGACGCTAAGGCAGTCCTTCACCAGGTCGTCATTCACTAAAGAAAAGGCAAATAGTTAATAGGCATCGTTGTTTGCGTGCATGTGTGCCATCACTGGCCGTGTCCGAAACCGCTCCCTAATCCCTGGTGCATGGTGCGGCTGAGTCAATAGCGACTGACCACAATGACAATAGTTATAAAGGTAAAGTACTTTTGACAGTTTGGGATGGTTGTTGAATTTCATAAGGTTACAATAATTTGTACTACAATGTATAGTATTATAACCTATTTTTCCAGGCAAAAATCGGTAAGAAAGAATCTTATTTGAGGCAACAGCCTGGTAGGAGGCGCGAGGCCTCCTCTGTGAAAGAACATTAAAACAATCAACAATACAGGTGGCAAGTAGGACAACGTAGAGGTAAGCAAGCAAGCGCATACAGGATAAATGTGACAGAATACATTGGCAATGGAATCGGCACAACCAAGCTTCAATAATAAAGATAGAACAACAAGAGTAAAAACAGTGCGTTATTGTTTGTTGTTTGAAATGTTTTGATTATCCATTTAATGGGACAGAGCACACAGATTATTTTTTTGTACTGTGCTATTCCACATCCAAATGTTCTAGTACATATCTATGCCCCACAAAAGCATGATTCAGTAATCTGCGCAACCTGTTCCATTTACTCATTTTTGTCAGATGTTCTAGTGGAAGCAGCCATCCCATTGGTCCAGCAGAACATGAGACCACACTGGTGAGTAACTTGAAGTTGTATCTTGACTGTATTACATCAAAATTATTGTAAAGCAGTGAGTGGAGCAGGCTGGATAATGTGTAATTGGCAGATATGGGCAGAGTAGCCATAAAAGTTACTTAAGTAAAAGTATTGTTACCTCAGCAAAATATTAATCAATTAAATTAATTACAGGGGGGGGAGAGAAAGAGAGAAAGAGACCAAGAGACCAAGAGAGAGAGGTCCGAGAGAGGTTCGAGAGGCCAACACTTCCCAGTGTCACTAAAGGCCAAGTTAAAGTAACGAGTACTTTTTACTGACATCTCAGTAAAAAGTTTTTTTTTCCACCTCAAATTTACTTGAGTAAAAGTAAAAAGTAAAAAAAAATGTACTCCAAAAGTGAAAAAGTACACACAAAAAATTGTAACAGAGTAAATGAAATGCGTTACTTCCCATCTCTGGTAATTGGTCTACAGAACGTGTGTGTCTGTACACTTACTTTGGACATTACTATTCTGCATAGTGACTGTGGGCCTCATCAGGATCTCCACCAAGAGCTGTGGAGACAACATGTTAATGCTAGAGAAGAGACAGTTACCCTAATAACAAAAAAGAGGAATGCATGATTGGCCGATACAATTCATGATTATCGAATAACATTCGCATTATTATTATTCTTTTGACATCTCGAACACAGACCCGCACTTACATCCACTCCCCCGAACAGGTCGAATGTATAGGTGTTAGGAAAGGTGGACTCCTGAGCAGTCTTCCGGTCTTCTGTAACAAAGGACATGGCCTCCATAGACAGTTGAGACAGTAGCACCTGAAAAGGTAACAGAAGATTCTCCATGTTAGTGCCTATAGACAAGTTTACATGCTAAAGACAGGACACTGTCATTTTGTCCCATCCGTTGTAAACACACACTGCATTGCAGCTTGTGGAAAGTCAACAGTGGACAGAACTGGCTGAAACTGACACACAATACGCACAATGTTCTTCTGGATCAAAGGCGGCATTCACTTGCAAGTCTGACAAAGATGAGTAAATGGAACGGGTAGACCATATTATTAAATTAGGTGTTTGTGGGGAACAGAGCATTTGGATGAGCAATATATTTTTTGATAATGCAATAGGTCAGTGCTCCCACTAAATAGGCATGTTGAAAAATAGTCCAAAACATGGCGAAATGACTGGCACTGGATGTCATCTTACAACTCGCCTATATAAATCAGACCCCACCCCCTTGCTTCATCAATAGTTATGAAACGCAACAAGATACATGTGAGCAAAACCTCCCGAAATTATTTGGATCGTAGACAATATTGTAATAGGGAAGTAGCACAAACACAATTTAGAGCAACATGCATGCAGAATCCATACTGCACTGTCTGGACCAACCACGGAGACAAATTAGATAGTCGGGTGGGCCAATCAGACTTGTCATGCCTACTGGGCTGTGATTTGTTAACTTCATTTGACACTTTTTTTGGACACTTTTTTATTGCCTGCTTAATACAGACCAAAGGATTGTTCTAGTCATGTGCGATGCATGGAAGTAGGGCTGAACGATTTTTACAAAAAATTGAAACCTCGATTTTGCTTCCAAAAACCGAAATTTTCGCTTTTTGTCGTTTTTTTTAAAATGGCACTATACATTCACCATTAATTCGGAAAGTGCTCAATTGCTCGGAAAACCCGCCTAAACGTCCCGAAATAAGGATACACAAATGCCGCGCGTTGCGAGCAGGAGTGGATGGTTGGCTGGATGCGCCTCCGGAGCATCCCGCCCGCTCTGTTCGGGGCGCTCGGTGATGAGAACACTAACCATTGAAGCACTCCACTACCACGGTCCCACCCACAGCACACCTAAACAAGCCCCCGGGGCTCAGCCCAAGTTCCCCCCACCCAACACGCCGTCTGCGCCGGTACATGGAAGGCCACATTTATTCAATTCCCAAACATCTGGACACACAGCCGTTCCACACATGATGCACGGAGAAACCGACGCTTTGAAGAAACCGAAATCGTGTCGTTTTTATTTTCGGTTTTCGGTCTAAAACCAAAAATCGTTCAGTCTTACATGGAAGATGAATTTATTCTGGCCTGCCAGGCTATGGGAGGACTGTCATCACCAGGCTGAGTGGTGGGGCCAGGCACACAGAAAAAAAAATGTACAGCCGGAAATCCAAGCATGAGGTAGAACTGAGGGTTATGGCCTAATATGGACAATCACAGTATACCAGGGATTTCAGCTAGGTAATCATTTTGACAGTATGTCAAAAATCCAAATAAAACAATTAATGAATACAATCCTGACCTCTTTAAGACAATGGTAAAAGTCTGCATCATTGAGAGATGACAAACCTTCGCCATGAGATGTCACTAGAGTCATGTGAAATAAAATGCAGGCATTAATTTTTGACATGCACAGTATTCAAGTAATTACGGTGTTGCCGGCCTCCTCTACAACAAATAGCATCGGTATATTTTACCACCGATATGGAGGAAACTAGGGAAAGTGCAGCGGAGAGCCTCTTTTCAGCCGCAGCCCCGCCCGCCCCCGCTCAAGCAGCTCGATCCCCACCCCCCACTCTACCACACTATGCACGCTATCTACCTCACCTCCACTCCATGAAACAGATAACCAAAGCCAGCACACACACATGGCATCGCAAGGAAGTTAACAAATAGGTATTAACATGATAATATAATAGAATCATTAAAACACACCTTAAAAAAAAAACATTCTTTTTTTTAATTGTGCATTGTCGGCAGTCGGCACTCGCTTTTGACCGCCGACACGGCACGGTCCGTGTGCAACACGGAGCACTGGTTGACAGCCAGTTTGCAATCTATTCAGTTCTATATGAAGGCTCAAACAACTTAATTTGCATGTTAATGTGAGGACGTAGTCTTAATATAATGCTAATGTAACTTCATCTTAATTATATGGTGCGAAACCGGAATCACCCATCGCTTCGCGCACCCGACGCACGTAGAGTATAAAACTGTGTGGACTCGTTCCTGATGTCAAAACTCGAACGTGACCGCCATCCTCACAGATTATTAATATTAACACGTTTCAGTTTGTATGTACAAGCAGCGCCGTTCACCAGCCTTCAATGTTTGTGTCCGCTAAAAAAAAAAAAAAGACTACACGACAACATTGCATTCCGAGTCCAAAGCGCAAAGTGGCGCAATCTGCAATGGTAATTGAACATGCAGTGGTAATCCTCATCCTTTACATGGTCGGTGAGCTAACGAAAGGCTGCCAAAATAATTTTAAAAGTTCTTCTTGTGCGTCAACGAGTTGCAAGTTGACCATCTCTACTGTGCGAGCACAGGCTATTGTCAACGAAGACACCGTGGGTATGTGTATGTGTAATTCAGAGACGAATCGTTTACAATGAAATTGTATGTGAATGAACGACTGTACGAGGATTCACATTCAATTCACATGAATAAATAATGTTCCAATTTCTTAACTGCATGAAATACTCGAATGCAATAGTAATAGTTTAAGTAACCCCATCGCAAGAATTGGGAGAGGTAGTGAGAATGGTTGGCTCTAATCACTTTAATTCGTTAGAATCTTGTGCATTTTCCATCAACCAAGTAGTTTATAACAACCATAAACTGTAATAAATATACATTATACAATACATTATACAATATAGTAAAAGTCTATGATAACAACCTTCAAAAGAGTCATGGATTCAAAAATGATTATAGACCGTCTATGAAAATGATAGAAAGTTATATATTGAGTCGAGGAAAATGATAAAAATCAATATCACATGAATTTTTTTATAATTTTAAAAAATTGTATTGTTTAGGTGATATTGAGGTAGTAACTGTTAATCATTGACTGCATGTAAAAATTAATGCAATAACACTAGCAACTTCTTCCCAACCCTGTTAACAAGCTTGTTGACAATTGACTGACAGCACTTTTTGTTTCAGGTTTTTGCTTTCTTTTACAGCTCTAAAATCCACTATATCGGTATCGGTATGGTTTGATCACATAACCGGAGTTCAGATAACGCAGTACACTCAATTCGCGCAAAATGCCATCTCACTGAACTTTGCTCCAAAACATCTACCTTTAATAATTCCTTGGAAGCGTTTGGTGTGAATACACGGCAGTGTTGGTTTTGGTGGCCATTTTCAAATTATTTTTAGTCATGGAGACCAAGTTGGCATTTAGTCATAGTCACTTTTAGTCAGCTCCATCTTGTTTAGTTTTAGTAACTTTTAGTCAAATACATTTTTTGGCTTGTTTTAGTCTAATTTTCTGCTTTTTCGTTCGTTTGGTTAAACATACCCTGACTCTCTCTCTCCATCTCTCAGTCTCGTCATCTCTCTCACCTAGTCTCAGTCTCTGTGTACGGCTTTGTAAACTTAATTTAATAATAATTCAAACATTTAAAAGAGTGACAGATAGCGAGAGTTGCCCACACGTCTGGAAGTTTAACGACGGCGGGTCGCATTCAGGAAGCGATCATTCTGTTTATCTTCACGGTACACGGGGGATCGCTACCGTTTCAAACGTAACGCGGCCACCCTGTCACACGCTTCCAACCGCATTTGACGCCTAGTGATAGTTACACATAAAAGATCGGCGCGCGACTCTCTGCGGTACACAGAGCTGACGCGCTCTGTTCTAAAGAATATCGTTAATTATACAGAAAGGCAACGAACCGCAAAATATTTGGTTAATCATTTTGTTGTTCAATTATATATTTATTATGCTGTATTGAGAATATGGTATGCTTTTGAAATGCATTTTATTCAAATTACTCTTCTTTTTCATATACTTCTTTATTATAATTTGCAAAATTGTTTTTTTAGTAACATAGGTCTGGAAGAATTTGAGGAGGAGAATATTGCTGCTTTTTTCATTTAAAATAGATTTGATTTTAATATATATATTTTACTTCCTCAAAATGTTAGGCAATTCGATGCTACTGCACCTGCTACCTGTCTCTGAAAATATGTTGCCATGTGTCTGTACAATTTATTAATTGTAATTAAGAAAAAAAATTAATAAATAAATAAAACCGCAATTAATCGCAAAGGTGGAAAAACCGCAATTATTTTTGGGCAAAACCGTGCAGCCCTAGTGCAGACCGTGCGATTGAACTATCGCTCTTTGAACGCGTTTGGGTACAACGCTGGCCACGGCAATGGGTGCACGCCGCACGGGCTAGTGGGCATTGTATGGACAGTGGCGACAGGAGCGAGCAGCATGCCCGCCCGCACGCCGTGCGCACAACCGCACACACACACACCCAGGTAGGCGAATAATGTGAACACTTTTTTAAAATAAAACGACGAAATGGATGATGCAAAAAACAAAATTTTTGTCACTTCTAGTCAATCACCCGAATCTTCATTCTAGTGGAGTCATTTTTAGCTTGTCATCGTCCCGTCAGGATGTGGGGAAAAAGGTACGTCGACGAAATGTTTTTGTCAACGTCATTGTCAAAGAAAATAACACTGATACACGGTAAGACAGTATAGAAGCCTTGACGTCCGGTACCTTGAGCAGACTGTGCGCCTGCGACAGGTCGCTATTTGGGTGGCTGCTGTCATGAAGCTTCTGCAGCATGGTAGGGATCCCGTGCCATTTAACCCGCTTGTCCCGTTCCTCCAGCAGCATACCAGGAAGCTACAAACACAATACAGTATGATGAGCCGGCATATTAGGAGACATTATGGGTAGGGTTGTACCATTTTGAATAAAAATAAAATTCAAATTTTTTTCTCCGAAATTTTAAGATCAATTTGAATAGAAGTCAATTTGCTGGAAACAACTTTGCAAAAAGATGGTTATCAATGTAGGCTATTTTGTTTCCTTTGCAGTCATTTCACTAGCCAGTAGCCAGGCCAACCAGAACCAACAAATCTTCCATGCATCGCACACACAACTAGGCGATCCGGTGGACCAACCAGACAAATTAGATAGTGGCCCAAATGTGGGCAGGCCAATCAGCGGCCCGTTAATTTGATGACTTCATTTGATTGACAGTTGATACGCCAGTTGGGGGGGTTGCCTTGTTACTCAGTGGGTTAAATCGCTGTTCCAAGCCAGCCCCATAAATAATCTTGTTGCTGTGGCTTAGCTCACAGGACACGCAGTGCTGCGAGATCGCCTCCCCTAACGGTCATAGAAGGACGCCGGGTCGTCCCCACTCACACTGTCAAACACGGTCAGTAAAATGATAAAATGAAACGGAAAAAAAAATTGTATTGAATTATTGGAAATATGTACCAATATATTGTGCCTGTTTTGAAATCGAAACAAAAACAAGTGTCAGTAGTATTCATTCACAATTCCTGTGCGTTATACAGAGTTGTTATACAGAGTTGAACGATATCACCAATACACCGGCATTTGTCTTTGCCGATGGTTTCCCAATAGCGATTCCGTCATCTTGCCTGGGTTTCACCCCTCACGCTAGCCACTAGGCGTCGAGTGCGTTTGTGCGTGCACGTGTGTGTGTCAGCGTAGTAGACTTGAAAGGAAATCAAATTAACATGAGTGTATTCGTATGTATTTATTTGGGGGATGAATAAAGAACATTTTGGGGGATGAATAAAGAACATTTAAATAAAACATGAATTCAATCAATCACATTTAACGAAGGTATGCTTACTCGCTGCTAAATTTGCGTGTCGGGGGTGATCTCCGCTCACAGGCGGTCACAGGCTGTCCACAACGGTGGACCGCAATGGACCGAGTTAAGGCTGAACGATAAACCGCAAAAGTAGGTTAACCGCGGTGCGCCCCCTTGCGCTTATTGAACCGCGAGGGTTGCGGTTTTAAATCGCAGGTTCTTGTCAGCCGTCTTAAAAAAAATTCTGTGTGTGTGCGTTCGTTTGGTTAAACATATGTTGACGACTTGACGCTCGTGTCAGGTGTCCAACTCGCCCCTCGCCCACTGTCTCTCTCTCCATCTCTCTGTCTTGTTATCTCTCTCACCCAGTCTCCGTCTATGTGCACAGCTTCGTAACCCCCGCCCCCACCAAAGTTATTTTTTTAATTTTTTGAGAACCTGCACTGCTAGAACAAAAACTTGTTCAGTTATCCTGCTGACAGACAGACAAATCAACGCTGCCGTAAACATAAGCTGCTTGGCACAGGTAATCTGTGCCACCCGTTCCATTTACTCATTTTTGGCGGACATACTAGTGGGAGCAGTCATCCCATTTCGTCAATATTTATGTAAGCAATGCGAGTTAGAGCAAGCTCTAGTGATCGGGGTTCCAACCAGTGTAAGTTTTGTGTGACTAAGGGTGCTCGATCTTGGAAAAAAAAGGAGATCACGATCTTGTGAATGCATATCACGATCTCACGATCTTGGATTTTATACATTACAATTTATATCATCGTTATCGTTATATATACACATTATAATTTATATTAGCATTATTGTTATATACACATTATTATTTATATTAGCATTATTGTTATATACACATTATAATTTATATTAGCATTATTGTTATATATATATATATATACACACATTACAATTTATATTAGCATTATTGTTATATATACACATTATAATTTATATTAGCATTATTGTTATATATACACACAATTTATATTAGCATTATTGTTATATCTACAACACGCTTCGTACAACAGGTTACGTAGCGTTCGATGCATTTCTATGCTTTAATGCCACGCCCACTCGTGACACGTCACGCTTCTTCATCCGGTTGACCAAAACAACAACACATGTGGCGTTTGCCATGTCGGAGGCAAAACTCAACATCCATTGTATGGATGGTTTGGTTTCCGTCAAAGTGAACCGGCGCAAATACTTCAAAACCGGCAGAGAGAAAGTCACGCTGCAAGTCCTCTGCGGTGCTGCTGCGGGTCTCTGCAGCGTATTGAATGTCTGTGTTCACCGCGGAGCAAGTCCGCGCCGGCAGCAGCGCTACTCAGCACCCGCTGCCGAATGGAGGAAGGTGAAGTTGGCTCCACATTCGCCCAACTCCACAACTTCAGCTTCCTCCGCTTCGGGGCGAACACAGACGCACAACATGTTGCAGAGCGTTCCAACGGGTGTTAGAACACTACCCGCAGCGGGTGTCTGCCCGACACAAGCAGCGAGTCCTCGGGTGTTAGAAC
>OMKY01049096.1:0-13769 GCA_900302395.1 Bregmaceros cantori | reverse complement strand
CGACACGCTGCAGAGAGTCCCGCAACGATTCCTACTTCTATGATAGATTTTATAAACACTCTTGTTTTATTTCTGAAGTTATCCCCAAGTGCACTCCTTTGAGGAACGAAATAAAACCTTTATTAACCGGTTACCATTATTTTTAAATAAGTGTTCCTGTTCCGGAACATAAAAAATAATAACGTTTCCGGTTTCGTTTCTGTTCCCTGGAAAATACTAAAAGTTCCCGGTTTACGTTTTCGTTCCTTGAACCGGTTCAAAGCCCTGAATGAACCAGAGGCACTCAGTGATTGCAAACCTGCGCCGTAGCGGTAGAAAAACATAGTACAGTTAGTGCTAGCAGTATGTGTGGCAACCAGGGCTTGGAAACGAAATTATTTTTAAAGCGTTCCGTTCCGAACGGTTCAGGCAGGTCTATATTTAACGTTTTCACCGTTCCACCACCAAAATATTGGTCCTGAACCGGTTCGGAACACAAACATTTCGTTCGTTTTTAAAGTTTCCTTATATTGTGCAATGTTAAGTTTAGATATCGTATTTATACAAAATATTTTTGGTGGACATTCACTTCCTTGTCTGTCCACAAGATGGAGCCCCAGGTGCATGGGTCTTGACGACCTACACTGAAAGTGGACAGAAATAGTCTCCCAGACATAAGATATGTTAAAAAATATAGAGAACGAAAAAAAAATGTTTTTAACCGGTTTTGTGGATTTCATAATGTTTCGTTTCTGTTCCGGAACGTTTGAAGAAATCTTTTTTCGTTTCCGTTTCCGCTCCTCATGAAATTCCGTAAAATTCCGCTCGTTTTCGTTCCTTGAACCGGTTCGGAGCCCTGGTGGCAACCCATTATCAATGAAAGTGTAGAGTAGCGCGATTGAGATT
This sequence comes from Bregmaceros cantori, assembly GCA_900302395.1. Taxonomy (NCBI): domain Eukaryota; kingdom Metazoa; phylum Chordata; class Actinopteri; order Gadiformes; family Bregmacerotidae; genus Bregmaceros; species Bregmaceros cantori. Next base: position 12,884 of record OMKY01049096.1, on the reverse strand, counting down.
GACGCCATCGGCGAACATGCCAAGTTGCCAACTACATTTCCCAGCGGCCGCAGGACCCGGAAGTCTAGTCACGTGACCGCGCACAGTGCTCTATCGGCAAGTTGGTGATTAAGTATAATTATGTTACTTATAGGCTACAGAAATGCATTTTTTTTTATTTAATCAAGTCTTTCTTTTCTCATTTCCAACAACTCTGCAAAATTTCATCCAGATCCGTGCACAACTTTTTCAGTTATCGAGGGGACAAACCAACACGGCTAAAAACATAACCTGCTTCACCGCTACGCCCCGGCGCAGGTAATTATTAACACACTTCACCCTCGTGTTACAGAGTGTTTGTATGTATGTGTGCTTTCTAGTGCACTCACTCTTAACAGACTGAGCTGCTGCGCAAAATCCGAAAGTTTAATAACTTCAAACGTTATTGATATTGCAGTAGCAAATGTTGTACAACATACAAACAAACGATTAATCACTGTCGATTAATCGACTATGAAATTAGTTGCTGATTAATTCATTCTCACATCTTGTTGATTAAGAACAACAAAATGAAACATGTTTCAACTTGACAAGATCAATCCTTTGGAATAATTGTTGCTTGCCACTGTTGCCAGGAATATTTTGGATAGGTTTCCAAGAAGAAACATCAAACCCAATCAGTTGACAAGATAATATCATTTTGTAGGACCGTTAGCGAGGTTGGCTGATCTCACTTGTAGTCAAAGTAGTAGCACTTGAGCTGGGCCATGTAGCGCTCAAACGACGGAATGTCCTTTTTCAGGATGCTCCATAGCGCTCCGATCTCCAATATGTCACCTGGAAACAAAACACACACACACACACACACACACACACACACACACAAAGAGTGAATTAATATAAAATAATTTACAAGGGCTATGTAATACAGTACATATTGTCGTTTTTAAGCCTGTGTCACAAAATCACCATCCAAGGTAAATTAACATGGCTCTTCATTAGAAATTAGAAAATGCCAGTGAACAGTGATAAAGCAACAGAATCTTGCTGCATCGCTCATTAAAATTAGAAAAGTTTTTTTTTTTTTTTCTTAAGACAAGAATGGGTAGAACTCACGGGCAAGGATCAGCTGCTGCGGTGTAAGCTTCACCCCCGTCGTGGGCAAGAAGTTCAATTCTAACAGAGAAATCTGTGGATAACAAAAACGTATGCTTTGATGAGGCACATTATTTGATTTCACAAAGCTTGAAAGAGAAGTGAACACCTGTATTAAGATACGATTGAAAAGAAGAAATTTGATGCAGAACGATTTACAAAACATCTGAATGTTAAATATATCGGCCCAGCAAAAAAACGGAAACGTTTTTTTCTTTTTTTTAAATGTTCTGGAACAGGAACAGTTGTTTGAAAATAATGGTAACCGGTTAATAACGGTTTTATTTTGTTCCTTAAAGTTTTTGTTGAAACACAGCCATGCGCATTCCCTTCCCAGCCCCCCTGCCCCCGTCGACTTAATTAAAACACCGCCTGGCACAACTAGTGCCAAACAGGAACCAAATTAACCGTTCCGGGAACAATATTTTATGTTCTAACGGGTTCGGGAACGTCAATTTATTGGTGGAACTCATAACCGGAAACGTTATAATTCTGTTTCTGTTCTGAACGAACCGATTGGGAAAAAAATATCGGTTCAAAGCCCTGCTTTTCATTTAGGCAGATTCAGTTTATCTTCATTTTACTAGTTTGGCGTCATTGGCACTTTTTATTTTATGGAGTTGAAAAGGAAGTAATGTTGACGTTCTACAGGGCTTCCATTGGAACAATCAATGGATATGGAATAATTGTGTGGTTTGTGTGGCATGCCCCCTCCAACATCTCTGCAGGGTGTATTCGATAAAACAGTGGAAAGGCAGGGATCGTAGAGGACGAAGAACATGTTTTGCATGGTGAATACGTGTTACTGCCCTCGGGAAGAAGGTATAGAGTCCCAAACTGCAAAACAAATAGGTTCAAACATTCAATGGTTGCCTGGTCATTTAAACTGCTAAATGGTAGGTAGGCTCTCAATTTGTTAATGTTTATTTTTATAATCTTTCAGCCCCCACTAACATGGTTGCTGTTTTTTTGTTTTTAGTTGTTTTACTTGACATTTTAGTTTTTTTTATGTTTTTATATATGGTTGTGTAATTCGTTACATACGTCCTTGTTGTTTTGTGATGTGCTAATCAATTGAACAATTGTTAATCGCATTCTCTCATGTCCATTCTGAATTTTTCCTCTTGAAGAGACAATAAATTATCATCTTATGTTATCTATTAAGAAATCTTTGGAGGTCCGATTGTTTTATGACATTTTAAGTAAAGCGAAAAAACGGAATCAACCCCTGGAGTGGACTGACGGATGTCAACACAGCGCTTTTCACAGCTAGCATGCTAACGGTAGCCACCGAGGCGGCCCCCGTTTATTTGGACTAAACGAGTTTCGACATCGGTACCGTGTGGGCCCATCCCGGTTCGGACACCTACCTTGAGCTTGCCGAGGATCTCCCCGCACCGGTGGAGGTTGGGGCTCTTCTTGTACCATTCCTGCTTCAGTGTCTCGTACAGCTCGGCGGTCTCTCTCAGCGCCATGGTGAGTCTGCAGAATGCACGACACCCGGTCACCGTCATACGGCAGGCGGCCTGGGCACAATTTGCGACACCTGGACGGTTTACGGCTGATGATTTTTTCAATAATGATCACGGATTTTGAATTAGAAATACGCCTAATGCACTTTCTGGAAGATCAAAGTTCTGATTTTATGTAATGACTTTTCTTTTAGTATGTAATTTCTTATTCACATATAAGTTATCCCTTCATCACATTTTAATTTGACCCCCTCCCCCTCTTTCATTTTTATTAATTTTTTCCAATATTCATTATTTTCCTTGTGCGTTGTATCATATTCCCATTTTGTTTATTTAAATGTGCATCTCTCTCTCTCTCTCCCCTTTTTCTCTATCTCTTGCCCTATCTCGCCCTCTCTCTCTCTCTCTCTCTCTCTCTCTCTCCTCTCGTAAAAAAAAGTAAAGTAAAGTTTACAAATGGAAGGGGAGTTTACGTGCAAAAAAGGAATCTGCCCATCTTGTCCCACTATAATGAAATGCACTTTCAGTGTCTATACAACAGTACTCATAGAATACCATGCTTTTACAATTGGCTTGCTACAGATTGAACTCTGTCTGATTACCCTAGCTAACCACTCAGCTTTGCTCATTGCACGAGAGCATTTGGGTGTGGAATGAAACCATCTCTTTTTAATGATGCACTGGGCGTGTGACCCCACTGAATGGACATCTTTGAAAACAGCACATTGCCACCAGGAGCCTTCGTCATCTCTTTCTGCCCGCTGAACTTGTCTGTAGTAGACAGATATGGGCAGAATACACATACAAATTACTTAAGTAAAGGTATTGTTACCTCAGAAAAATATTACTCAAGTAAAACTAAAAAGTAGTCATCCAAATAGTTACTCAAGTAAAATTAAAAAAATACTACACAAAAAAATTACTTAAGTGGTGAAAGTACTGAGTAACTTTCAGTATTTATTTTTTAAAAATAAACTAGGCCAAATTCTCTTTTAAAAAAATACAGAGAGTTAGAGACCGAAATCGAGAGCCAGAGAGAGAGCGAGACAGAGAGAACACCTGAGAGGTCGAGAGAGTGAGAGTGCCCAAGAGCGAGAGAGAGGGCGAGAGAGAGAGCACTCCGGAGAAAAGAAGACCAAGAGAGAGAGAGAGAGAGAGAGAGAGCGCGCACCCGAGAGGGAGAGAGAGCGAGAGATATGGCGCCAACATATCTGCCAACAGTTCGGTGTCGCTAAAGGCCAAGTTAATGTAACGGGTAGCGAATTGCTGGCATGTAAAAAGTTTTTAGTTTTTTTTTACCATAAATTTACTCAAGTAAAAGTAGAAACTTAAAGTAACTTATGAAAAATGTACTCCAAAAGTTAAAAAGTACACAAAAATACAGAGTAAATATAATGTGTTACTGCCCATCTCTGGTAGTAGACTGTTGAACCCCTGGCCCTTGCGTTTGCCACATGCATTTCAAAAGTCTGGCCACTGACAGTAGTTGCTCTGTCACTATTATCGGCCGATATCTGTAGTCGAAACTGTAAAACACCAGTAACAGTTTTAATTCGATCACAAATTACTCAGCTGAGTCTGACAGTGCTCTGCAAAGCCCATATACTTCATTTTGAGGAACCATTTGTTCATAGTTCAAATTGATCACCTATGAACGATTAGTGAACAAATTCATTTTACAAGGCCTGAACTTGAATTTGAACTAGTTCATGTTGAAAGTGAACTTGCCCAACACTGACTATAATTGAATGCACTATATCGGAGGAGTGAGGAGTAGGGAGTAGGGGATAGGGAGCGCTTTTGGACACAACCATTAAATCTTCTCTCTCTCTCTCTCTCTCTCTCTCTCTCTTTCTCTCTCTCTCTCTCTCTCTCTCTCTCTCTCTCTCTCTCTCGACTTCTCCCCTTTCCCCCTCCCTCCGTCCAGTAGGTGGCAGTATACCATTTTGGAACGGGTACAGCAGCCGCCAAAACCGCACGGTGGGCGAAAAGGAAGACAGCGCGCATGCGCGGTTTTAACCCATTTGAATGACGGCGGAGCAACATGGCGGCTTTCGGTGGTGAGCGTTGGCTGACGGAGCTGCCGAAACATGAGCTGTTCACCCGGCTGCGCAACGATATCGAGTCCTCTGGTGGGGCCGAGGCGGGCGGCAGGAGGACCGCCAAAAACCTGATGTTCTGTCTGGACACGGACCTGTTTGTGTGGAATGACGCGGAGAAGGCCTTCTTCACCGCCAACCTGCGCCAGCTGAACTCGGAAGAGGAGGACGGCGGGGCGAACTACCAGACGCTGCTGTGCATCAACCCACCACGCTTCCCCGTACGCTGCATTTTCACTAAGTCTGAGAATCGAGCCGCACTGTCGGATACTTTTAAAGTTTCTGCCATTCCTTGTTTTTTTTGCTGTTAGCCTGTTACCATTGGTCAAGGCAAACATCACTGATGGAAATTTTGTGAGCGTGGGTGGGTGTGTGTGTGTGCATGCAGTGGGAGGAGTCATGAATGATGGTGGTGTGGTATCAACTATCAAATGTATGCATACTGACCTGTGGCTTCAATGTCTGTGCTATATATATGTTGCATTTTGCATTGATTTGTCAGCTAAGGAAGACGGGGGAAGTCCACACACGCATTGTGTGTCTTTGTGGCTATGTGTTTGTTGTCTGTGTATGTCTGCATGCAGCTGTGTGCTTCTGTGTGAGACTACAGAGTCTGCGTGTGTGTGAGAGAGACCACAGGGTGTGTGTAAAACGACGTCATAAGGTACTACGGAAGAAAAGGTTCGAATGGAAATGTTGGTGCACAATGTATAATAAGTGGAGATGGTAAGATTCTCCAGAATAATGTGCCTCTGCTGTACCCCCGCCAAGCACATGCCACTGTCATTAGTCAAGAGTAGATAGTGTGCATAGACTTTGTGTAAAGGGAAAAATATAATCTTCAGAAGAAATGATGAAAATGTTATCATTAAAAGTAAAAATTTAAAATCATGCCAGAACCTTGTTATTTGCTCTTACGTTTAACATATTATTGGATTACTCGATGAATTCATAATTCTAATGGCTATCAACCCCTGTATCCCTCTTTCTTAGGTGTGTCGCGTGTTGCTCAGTCCTTCCCACCACCATGTGGCGCTGGTAGGCCAGCGGGGCGTGTGCGTGCTGGAGCTTCCCCAGCGCTGGGGAAAGCGCTCAGAGTTTGAGGGCGGCCAACAGCAGGTCAACTGCAAGACGGTGTCTGTGGCGGAGCGCTTCTTCACCAGCTCCACCTCGGTGATCCTACGCCAAGCTGCTTGGTTCCCCAGCGAGACGGACGAGCCGTGCCTTGCGCTCCTCACGTCTGATAACACCATCCATTTCTACGGCCTGAAGACCCCTCAGGCACCAGTGAAGGTCCTATTTCTAAGTTCTAGTTAGTCTGTATTGGGATGAGTCTGGATACCAGACCGTCACGCTCGTTCCCTCAGCCATGCTACACAACGGTCTGGGTTCAGGGACCTGGTCGAAGAGATACTCTTTATAATCGGAGTGAAGTAGGTCGAGCTAAATGCCTTCATCCAATCAAATTGGAGTAAGAATTATTTCCCATTTATTGCACACAACGTAACAAACAGAACCGAGTTGAAGAGTTCACATGCACACCTACATGCACCACCAGACATGGAATTTGGGCCGGCTCTCCCCTATAAGATGTTTTGTGCTGTGGTCTGCTCCCATGTCTCAATGAACGGCTCTAAATATGAAGATCTGTCCAGGGTCCTGTAATTGCTTGTATTGTGAACTCTCCAACTAGGTTGTGTTGGTCACGTTGTGTGCAATAAATTGGAAATTATTCCTACTTTGCTCTGATTGGTTGAAGGTGTTCAGCACAATCTACTTCACTCTTATTTGTCGAAGAGAATCTCGTTGATGTGCATTTAAAAAAAATGTGCACCCTTTTTGACTCGCTGTCGGATTCACATCAGACTTCTATTAACGTTTGTGTATAGAAATATTTCGATGACACGGCATCAGGAATCTAAACTTTTTTTTTTTTTAACCCTGCTGTGGACTCATTGGGTTCTTGTGTGTTTTTCCATTTCATTTGAGCAACGATTTGACAGTGCACTCATGAAAGTTCACTCAACTTTCATATTAGATTTTCTGTTTTCCGCACATTGTCTAGATCGTTTTGCACAAGGACTCAATGAGTCCTAAAGGGTTAATCGACTTTTGTTTTGCTCCTTTATAATACAAACAGGTGTTGCCAGTGTCCCAGGCGGAAGACGAGAGCAACAGCAGCACCAGCAGTGTGCTTCCCCGTGCACCGCGGTCTTACGCCGCCTCGCTTGGCGAGATCGCCGTGGCCTTCACCTTCGGTCCACCTTCCCACGTGTCCAAGCGAGTACCAGAGAAAGTGTCCCCCCGGGAGCTGCCAGTGTATCCGCTGTACATTCTCTATGAAAACGGCGAGACCTACCTCAGCTATGCCAGTGGTGAGTGCTTGCTCCTCATCTGCCTGTAGGGGATTAGGCGATTAATCGATGACTAATAAATTATGAAATCGATAACTAATCTGTTAATTGCTTAATCGCCAAGGACTTGAATCCTTGTTTTTGTTTGTTAGTTTTTGGCTGACACCACCACCTATTGTTCCACACAAATTTCATATAAGTTGATCATTTCTGAAAATCCAAGATAAGATTAAAATCATTCAACATTCTTGATAAAAGCTATGAAATATGAAGAAAACCATCAAAATATTAGCGTATGAATTAATTGTAATGACTCTGTCTGAGTAACCGAAATTGAATACATTTCAAGGTGACTATGTTAATTTGTATAGCTGTGAATATTCGATTAGCTGATTAATCGACTAATTGATCTAATCAGCAAGGAATTGAACTATTATAATTTTCAGCAGTTTTTTGCCGACACCACCACCTATTTGTCTACACAAATTTTATATTTCTTGATCAATTCTGAAAATCCAAAATATGAATATTTATTGATAAAGTAACATTATGAAGAAAACCATAAAAATATATACATATAAATTAAATCTTGAGTTTGTGCTGGGTAAATAACTTCAACTTAATTTCACAATCTTTGCAGTCACCAATTGAACTGAATTGTAACATAATAATAGAGTAACAATACTGTAACTATACTATGCTAGCAGTGCAAATCGAAGCAAGGATCACAGCCCCACCCCCCCTAAGCTCACATAATTCATAATGTTTCACATGCTATGCCTGTTGGGGTCTGTGTCAAACATGACACAAAGCCTAGATTTGCATCATTTGATGAAACTCGTAAGGTAGTTCTTGATCCACATATAATCCCCCTGCCCCCACCACCAGGCAGCGGTCCAGCAGGGACAGTGTGTGCAAGCAAGCCAGCAGGGCCACTGCCAATGTACCCAGCGGCGGAGGACAACTATGGGTATGACGCCTGCTCACTACTCTGCCTGCCATGCACCCCCAACGTGCTGGTCATCGCCACGGAGACCGGCATCCTCTACCACTGTGTGGTGCTGGAGTCTGAGGAGGATGACGACGAGGTGGGCTAAACGACTTGTTTTTGCAAGCTATTTTTTCTCGCCGTGTTATGGATATTCTAAAGGCAATATCCAGTAACCTTGCTCAGTTCCAGTTGAGGAAGCACACTGGTTGAATGTGTCTTGAGATTTATTGAAACCCAAAATATGAGGATGGACAGATCAAACATCTGTTAGGACGTGCTGTCTCGAAATAACCACATTCAGAAACGTGCTATCTAATATAGTGAAGTGATGGTACATGTTATCAAAACCAATGCATGTCTAACACGTCCAACACATCGAGCATGACCTGTTTTAGCAAGTTACATTAGTGCCTATGTGATGTACTTGCCATTGAGTGGAAAACACATTTGCTGCAAGTGTTTTTTTGGGCACAAGCCCCGTTTTTATTTTCAATCTTTATTAAGGGTTTACAGGATTAAATCGGAAACTGGGATGAAAGGTTTGTACGGGCTACCCGAGACGTGGGCGAGTTTGGTTGTCATGCCCCCATGCCGCTTGTCCCACCTACTGCGCTGTAACTGGATAACAAGATTTGATTGACACAAATTTTTTTTTTTAAACGTTTTCCGGCCCTGGTTTTACCAGACCCAATGCAAGCATCTAGCGATGTGAGATGCGTGGATGATGCGTTGGTTCTGGCTCGCCAGGCTAGCCAGTAAGTGAAAAAGCAGGCTGAGTTGAAGAGCAATAAAAAATACATTTTGAGGCCTAAAATGAGCACTGATCCTTTATTTTTGTCAACTCGGAGGGCATGAGGGAAAGTCCCCTGTCTGTTTTTTCGCATTGACCTTTCATCAGGACGCAGACCAGGTTCTGCAAACACCAATGCTTCCTCACTAGCCTGACGAGTCGGAACCAAAGCATTGTCCACGCATCGCACATCGTTGAGACGCTTGCGTTGGGTCTGGGAAAATCCAAGTGGCCGCCGGTATGGAATCAATCGACCAATCAGACGTGGGGGGAGTTTGTACGGGCTGTGCAAGACGTGGGTGTAGTTTGTATGGGCTACCTGAGACGTGGGCGAAGTTTGTTTGTCATGCCTCCACACCGCTTGTACCACCTACTGCGCTGTGACTGGATAACACGATTTCATTGACACTTTTCTTTTTTACTTTTTTCGCCCCTGGTTTTACCAGACCCAATGCAAGTGTCTAGCGATGTGCGACGCATGGACGATGTGTTGATTCTGGCTCGCCAGGCTAGCCAGTAAGTGTAAAAGCAGGCTGGGGTGAAAAGCAATAAAAAATACATTTTGAGGCCTAGAATGAGCACTAATCCATTATTTTCGTTTGTCACCTCGGAGGGCATGAGGGAAAGTCCCCTGTCTCTTTTGGCATTGACCTTTCATCAGGACGCAGACCAGGTTCTGCAGACACCAATGCTTCCTCACTAGCATGGCGAGTCAGAACCAACGCATCGTCCACACATCGCACAAGCGTCTAACGATGTTAGGGACTGGTAAAATCAAAGTCATCGTCGGTACGGAATCAATCGACCAATCAGCGCGAACGTGGGGGAGGGGGGTTTGTACAGGCTGCGCAAGACGTGGGTCGAGTTAGTTTGTCCCGCCTCCACGCCGCACACACGATTTCATTGACACGTTTTTTGACCATGGTTTTGCCAGACCCAATGCAAGTGTCTAGCGATGTGCGACGTGTGGACGATGTGTTGTTTCTGGCTCGCCAGGCTACTTCTTCACTGACCTGTTTACTCACACTTCCCGTTTACTCACCATGACATGCAAAAATAACGACGCTATCAACATGAAAATGCCGGAAGTGACTATTGTCTTGTCTTTGTTGGCAGGTGGGAGAGCGGTGGATGCGGAGCTCCGACTCTGTGCCCTCGCTCTACGTATTGGAGTGCGTCGAACTTGAACTGACACTACGCCTGGCTGCCGATGACGACGAGCCCGCACAGGAGTCTGACTTCACCTGCCCCATTCAATTGCATGCCGACCCACTCTGTCAGCACCGGTACCATTGTACACACGAAGCGGGGGTCCACAGCGTGGGGCTGACGTGGTTCAGTAAGCTGCATCACTTCCTGGCTACGCCCGATGAGGCGCAAGGCGACAGCCTGCAGGAGCTCGCCGGTGCCGGACGCCGTTGCGTGGTCGAGCACATCCTGTGCACACGACCGCTGGCCACGAGCCCCTCTGCACCGGTGCTAGGCTTCCTCGTCGTGTCCGATCTGGCGCTTGGTGCCACCATGGTGTGTCTCACCTTCTCTGAATGCATCCTGCTTCCGCTCCTCAGCTCGGTGCGGCCGCTGTCTCCACCGCTCCTTTGCACCGAAACGAAAGCGGCAGCCGGCACATTGGCTACCTCGACGACGGCCGCCACGGCACCAGCCAAAGACTCGTTTGAACGCCACATACGCAACATCCTGGCAAGGGGATCGGTAAATCCGCTTGTGCTGAGGTCGGGTGGGGGAGCTGGCGGAGATGCCCCCTCGGGGTGCGAGGCCACGCCCCCAGAGTGGTTACAACTGCTGAGTCGCGCCACTCAGGTTTTCCGCGAGGAGTACGTTCTCAAGCAGGACACCGCCTGCGAAGAGCTGCAGCGCCGTGCGCGTCTGCTCGCCACACAGCGGCGCGCCCAAGAGGAGCAGCTGGCGGCGTGCCAGCGGGAGCAGCGCGGCCTGTGTGAAACGGCCGAACGGCTGGCCGAAAAGTACGAGGATGCGCGCTACCAGCAAGACGCCATCGCGGTTCGCGTGCGGCGCCTGCTCGGAAGCCTGCGCGGCCGACTGCCTGTGCTGTCCAACAGCGAGAAGGACATGCGGCGCGAGCTGGAGGGGGTCAGTCGACAGTTGCAGCAGCTCGAGAACAGCATCCGACAGGTGGCCATGAAGAGGGAGTACCAGAAGAGGCAGCTGGACAAGGCGTCGGGCGACCAATGTGGCATCAAGACGCCGCCAAGCACCGCCATGACTCTCAACGCTAACCAGAAGCGCTGCGTGCAGGGCGTTCTGCGCGAACATGGCGATCAGATCGGCACCATGATGAAGCAGATCAAGGACATTAAGGGACACTTCAGCTTTTGAAGTATGCGGAACTCTCTAGAGACTTGAAGAGACGGACTAGCGGCAACAAAAGTTCAGTGCAATGGTCCATGAGGGTTATTGCATGGCTGCATGCTTCAGTTTACCCTTTTTTCAGAAAATGACACCATACCATCACACTCTTCTGCTTATCTCGCACTTTGATGCAGCTATTCTGTCTTGATAGAACTCTGAGGAGGCTTGGCTCTTGGGAGTGAATCCACATTGATTCTGTAGACCAGTTTTCAAGTTTCCAGTTTGGGGAATGGATGAAATTTCATGTGCGGATACAGAAAAATGACTTGCCTGTTGTTCATGTCCACTGTTGCAACAGTGAAGCTCTGTCATTTATGTAAAAATATTTTTGCATTATTTGTAATAATAAAACATGCATTGCCATACAATCTTGTGCTGCATATCATAATCCTGCTAGCCTGGGGCTGCCAGGACGGCTAACGCCGCCAATCACCGTGTGGGAGTTATTTGGAGCAATATGTTGACATCATTGGGCATAGTTCTCTACACAAGCACCTTTTTATATAAAAAAAAAATAGCCTGTTGAAATATGTACTCACAGGTTGCAGGAGAGACTACTTGCGACTCCTAGCGTACCACTGTGCCTAGTATGCTAACCATAGCATAGCGCTCAATCCCGCTGCCCACGGCCATACCCCTCCAAATACAAAAAATTAATGATGCCAAATATTTTGTTTGTAAAATTATGACCTCCCTCACACAATTAACATGGGGCATACCCGGCAACATAAATTAAAACATCAATTCGCCCCAGGCTTTAAATAGGTTAAATAAAATGCTAAAATTGCAATTTTGTAAGGGAAATCCTTAGGGGTCATGTACGTATGCAGATTTTATCTGCATACGTACATGACAAACGCAGCGGTGGGATGCGATTCTGTGGACGGCTGCTGTATTTCTATCGGCCTTGGTGTGTTATGACCAGAGATGGCAAGTAAAGTACAAATACTTGAGTACTGTACTTCAGTAGAATTATCAAGTATTCTTACTTTTAGAAGTACTTTTTCCCTGATGACTTTTTAAACGTACTTAGTTAACTAACTCAGCAGATTCTTAACAAATATCGGTACTTGTACTCCTTACTTTTTCCAAAACAGGCTTGTTACATTTTTTTTGCGCAACTACGTGGTAGGACTATGAGTGAATGAGTCAGTAGGGGGCGCTAATGCGCTGAGTACAGTACCAGTTAATACATTTCATCTAGTCTCTGGGTGTGTCGCTCAAAAATATCACCTGTAAAATGTTTCAGATGTTCTTTTCAATGTTCGGCGGTGTGATTTATAAACTAAGTGAAGTAAATTAGGCTAGGCTGTTAGTAATTTATTCAAACAATAACGTTGACAAAGCTAACATTATTATATAGAGAATGTGTTTTTTTGTGTTTTATACTTTCAAAGATAATTTTGAGTACATTTTAGAGCTGGTAATTTTTACTTTCAAAAATACTTTTCGAGTACATTTCTCAGCCTCTACTTTTTACTTAACTCAATATTACGAGATTGATGCTGGAAGCGTCATACATATCATATGAGCAGTTTTTAGATCACAAGTGCAAAGGACGCATACAATTTATGTCGAAATTCAGGCAACATATACACCGACGCCACACCGCGATGTCCCTGCTAAATTTCGAATTGTGATTGAAACTCCAGT
>OMKY01049078.1:0-23563 GCA_900302395.1 Bregmaceros cantori | reverse complement strand
CTGAGGTTTCATTCCCCTGTCATACATGTGGTCACAAACATATTAAGGATGCTAGAAGGACAATTAGACTGTACAATGCTGACATGTAGAGCTTTAGAAGGTCCTTTATGTCTGGGACAATTAGACTGTACAATGATGACATGTAGAGCTTTAGAAGGTCATTTATGTCTAGGACAATCAGACTGTACAATGATGACATGTAGAGCCGATGGAATTTCATCTATCCATTATACCACATAAAGCCACTATCAATACGACACTAACACATCATCATTAATGCCTTTACAATACATACTTGGTTCATTATGAATCAAGTTGACATTAATTACATTAATTCATTTTTGTATGTTTTGTGTGTGCGTGTGTGTGTGCGCTCATGTATGTATGTCTGTGTGCATGTGCATGCTTGCATTTAATGTGTGTGTGTGTCTGTGTGTGTAGCCCATCTCCGTATCCCCCCAACAGATCCAAGCCCTCCGGCAGCAGCAACAGCAGCAGCTGTGTGGTTCCGGGGTATCTGGAAACTCGGGACCCCCGCCCCTGCTGCTGGGCACCCGCCTTGCCCAGAACCCCCAGCGTAGCGTGGGCCAGACCGGACTGATCAGGGTGGGCAGTGTGGGAGGCACCAACCTCCTCGTCAACATAACACAGGTAGGCTGGGGTTCCATGGCTGTATAGACTGGGTGGAGGCGCAGCAAAATTTGTCAATTTCAAATGGAGTTATTGTCAGGGACCTTTTCGGACCAACATGAGAAGATTTTGAGACAAACTTTAAGACCAAACCCCAAAATGAACAAACTATGTTTCTCTGGGACAATTCTTTGGGAAATTGCATTCACCCATTTCACAAACATATGCTGTCCACACTATCAATTCTTGGCGAATGGCAGTGGCATACATTTGGTGAAAACGAAAATGACACATGAAAGGTAGGAGACGTGGGAGTGAACACACCAAGATAGTAGAAACAACAACACAACAGGCACAGACACTTCTCAAACTCTAATTTAAGGCTTGAGTAAATTCAATTTTAGATCTGTGATGAAAATGGAGATGTTTTTAAAGGCATGTAAGGCACAAAATTGAAGTTTCTGTCTTTTTTAGAACCCTGTGTTGTGTGGAGGATATTTCAACTCTTTCAGTGCCAACCATTTTAATGTAATTTGGACAGATATTTCTAGAAATAATATTTTTTAAATATTCTATTTTGCAGCAAAAAAGTTGAAAATGTAATTGTCAATTTGGATTTTTTTAATTAACTAATATATGTACATCCCCACCTGATACTCAACATGTTCTACTCCTTTGTTATTAATGTAGTCCTTCTCATCACTCATTGATTCATGAACTTTTCATTATTAACAATGGCAAAATATTGAAATTCCATAGAAGGGAATTAGGCTTGAGTGATGGCGTCACTTGTGTTTGACTCCGCTACGACCATTGATTGCGATGCGTCTTTGGGAGGAGCTCTGGTGTCAACGGCTGCTCCCCCTCGCATGTTGACTGGTGTGCGCTACCTTGGCGATGTGCGGATACTTTTCCTGGAACGACGAAAAGAAGGAACGTCACGGGTGTATTGACCTGGTTTGTGGCGATGGCTCTACGTCTGCTCCCGGCCATGCACACGCGCAGCCTCCACCGTCTCTTGCGTATGTGTGCGCATAGGGAGCTAGGCTAATTTAGCTAAATTATTTTTTTCTTGTGTGTGTGTGTTACGTAGCTCCCGGCGTGCACACACACACACCCAGAGACGCAGTCACACACACACTCAGCGGAGCTGCCCGCTAAAAAAGGGGAGAACACGCGCAAGCACACACACTCACACACACAGACAAAGATGACACAAACGCAGACAAAAGACACACTCCCAAATTGCAAGCAGTGAACGGGCAGCACAGATAAGGATTAAGCTGCTTCCGTGTTGCACCTGCAGTGAAGCGGTTCTTATCTCTGCTGTAAAGACACCCATACTCTGAGATCACAATCACACAACAGTTTACTAATCAAACAGAAATAATGGGAATCACAATGAAGGGAAAGAATAACTCTCATTCTGAGTTTCTCACGGGAATGTGTGGTTATGTAAACAATACCGTGTGTCTACAGCTCCGCCCGGCTGGTGGAGCAGCAACGTTTCTCTCGAAATGAGGAGGTGCTACTCCTCCCTAGGAAGCCTGCAAGGGCAGAGTTGTTGGAATTTGTGGAAGCAATCCTCTCCCTAATAGAAGAAAATATTACAGATATTAGAGCATTGTGATTTGTGATTGACTATGTTCAAAACTGCACGCTAATGTGGACAACTCTGTGGACCATAAATTGCAGTGGTGTTGTTATCATGTAATGTTAAGCAAATAGAGTATACAGGTTTAAAATATGTAGGATTCTAGATCCCATAACATACTCCATTGCCCATAATCCCTTGCGCTTGCCGGTGCTGTGCTGCCAATGTCATGTCACATGTCAGCACCGGTGGGAGATCATGTCTAATCTGTCCCACATGGTGAGTTCAAGCTGCTGACCGCGACGTCATCGCACCACAGTACATGTATTTTATGCTAAATTGTAAGACCTTGAGTGTGTCGTTTGGACAACAAAACTGTGCAACACAATCGAGACGTTCCAAAACCTTATCATGCGATGGATGACAAACGGCAGACTCACGGATGACAGAAACAAAAGTAATCCTCAGACTGACGTCACTCAAACCAATAGTGGCAATAATCAAAAGCAAATCTCTAAAACTCAGCAGTCACATAAAGTGCTCCTAAAACGGCCTAACAAAACTCTGCCTTGAAGTTGGGGGATTCGTGGAAGGTAAGAGAAGCAGAGAGGGACTACACAAACTGTAGCACGACAACATCCAAGTATGGTCAGGACTCAACCTTCTAATCCTTAACAGAACAACACTGGATCACCGCGTCTTTCGAGAAACAAGACCCATGTTAGTGCTTAGTGCTTGGTGGCTGGATCTTTTAGGCCAGATATACTGAGCAGATATACTGAAATCTGCTCTTCCCTGATTGTAGCCGAGGCGATACATACCTTTCCTCTGTGCATTCACTCACTCTGCTGCACAGCGGTACTTTGTTAGCATAGCTTAGCCCCACAGACCTGAATAGGCATGAAGACAAAAGCAACAAAAAATGTTGCACAACCAAACTCAGTTACCAGATTGAAATAGGAGAAATTTGGAAGTGGTTGTATGCTTCCATCTTCACCCCTGTTTGGTTCCATCAGTGCTTCATTTGTCAAGCCGGAGGTCCCAGAGCGCTGAGGACGAGCGCAAGTCAAATTAAGCACTGGGTTCCATAGAGCTAAGTTACACTAACAAAGTGCTGCTGTGCAAGCACACAGGCAAGACTCTGCTAAGATCAATCATCAATCACAACATATGTTATTATGAATCCTCGGTTGTGTCACCCCCTAGGAGCTCTATGTGCCCACGAACCATAGTCTGAGACCATGGCCAGTTTGATCAGCAGCAAATATGATAAAGATCTAAATACCAAACTTCACGCCTGGACTAGCCAGGTCGTGTTTGCTATCCACCGTCAGTGTTGGCGCTATGGCGCCCTCCAGTGCTACTACTCATCACCTGCACCCTAGTAGTGTTGGCTGTTTCTCGGCAGCTGCGGAATATAACGAAATCTAAAAGTAACAAAAGTGCAATTAACTTAGTTACTTTAAAACTAAAGTAGTCTATGATCTTACTGGGTTACTTTTAAGTAGAGTAGTCGGTAATCTGATTATTTTTTTAGAATAACTGGGTACAGTGGTAATTATTTTAAAATCGGATACGGCGGTGCACAGCCGGGGGCGCTGTCGTACAATATCTTATAGATTAGAGGCCCAGCTTCGTCCTAGCACATGCATGGCGCTATTGTACAGATTACAACTTTTGTAGTGTAGCGTAGACATTTTCGTTTATGAGTCATAGGTAACCACTATTTGGCCGTAGTGACCACCCATAGACGCACCAAGTTGGCAAGTTGTGACCAAGATCATGTCCGAGAAACCGATCACCAACTACTTCAAGAGAGTCGACATGTCCACGGTAGAAGGTCGACGACAGTACAGAGCCATGGCCGACATAAAACTGAAACGACCAAAATCTTCTTATTACGTATGTATCCGCAATCTTGGGTAGTAATAACGCACCATAGGGTGGATTACCCTAATGTGGGCCCTTTTTTGCAACTTCCTAATTTGGGTCAGTCATTTGCCTAATGTGCAACAGAGAAATGTAGTGTTGAACAGTTGAACTTAATGTTAGACACATTACCATAGTTTGCTTTTACCATAGTTTCACTGACATTCATTAGTTTAGACAGGAGCCTGCAGAACCACTGTCCCACATTAGGCAGTGGTCCACACTATGGCCACCCTAAATAATCATATTACAGTAATCAAATTTCATACACTTACACATTGAAATTAAGGCAGTTGTAACTTGAAATAATTAATCACAGTAATGTAACGGAGGTGGAATGGAACGTTTTCGAATTTTGATACACAGTGATTGAACCAACAGTAATAGGCTGCACAGCCAACTACCATGGGCGGGGACAGTTGTAATGGTCCTATCATGCTTTGTGTGCTCTCTCAGTTCACCTGATGCTTCGTGTTGTGTTTTTATCGGCAGCAACACCCAGTTTCACAACCGCCACAATCTCATCACTAAATGTGAAGCCCCTTAGTTGCAATTAGGCTTTGATAAATATGCAATCTACTTTTTTTGTTACATTTGTAATTTACATATTTGTTCAGATAATGTGTGGGGTTGTCGCCATTGACTAGATTTCAAGTTAACAATATGAATCTCTTAAAATTTCTGGATATTTTAAAAGAAAGATTAGTTTCATGTAATCGTTTCAACAATCAACACCTAATTCGTTAGTTGCTGGTGTGGTCTCATGAAGTTTGTTGCTCCTATTCAGGCTTCGTCAGGCAACCTGAAGACAACGTCCCTGACGTCTCAGTCGGGAGTCGTGACCTCGACGGCCGTGTCGAGCGTCAACGACAGCCCTGCGGCGCGGCAGGCGGCTGCCAAGCTAGCACTGCGCAAACAACTGGAGAAGACGCTGCTGGAGATCCAGCCGCCCAAAGTGCGCGCCCCTGATTTCCACTTCCTGCCCTCGGCCGCCAACAACGAGTTTATCTACCTGGTGGGGCTGGAGGAGGTGGTGCAGAACCTGCTGGACTCCATACACAGAGGTACAGGATGGGTGCCTCAAAGTTAAAGGAAACCACCACAAAAACTTCATAGACCATCTTAGCTAGCCTGGCGAGCCCGAACCAGCGAATCGTCCACACATCGCACGTTCGAAGTTTGGAATGGGACACGAGACGTGGGTGATTCTCAAAATGATGACAGTGCCGAAATATTTGCAAGTTACAACTTTGCTGTGATTGTTAATGTGGCCATGTGTACCA
The DNA here is from genome assembly GCA_900302395.1 of Bregmaceros cantori. Lineage (NCBI taxonomy): Eukaryota > Metazoa > Chordata > Actinopteri > Gadiformes > Bregmacerotidae > Bregmaceros > Bregmaceros cantori. The sequence goes on along the minus strand of OMKY01049078.1, from coordinate 18,127 downwards.
CAATGGACAAGCTTTGCGTTATGTGTAGTTTTTTGACTGTTCACGACCAAAACATTGTGCATGTCTTTGCTCGAACATGAGATTTCAATGCTCAGAAATATACATGTTGCAAATGTAATAATTTGAACATACAGAGTGTTAAAAAATGCTAAATGCACATGTTTCTCCAGCAAAGACGGGCATGGCTCCGATCAAACAGAGTCCCCGGGAGCCAGTCGCGTGCAGCCAGTGTGGAACGGACTTTACAAGTCGCTGGCGGCAAGACAAGATCCCGGACACCCGCGTGGAGGACAAGTCCCAGGCTGTGGTGCTGCTGTGCGAGGACTGTCTGGCCTCCAACCAGAAGAAGGCGATGAAGAGCGAGCACACGGCGCGCCTCAAGGCGGCCTTTGTCAAGGCTTTGAAACAAGAGCAAGAGCTGGAACAGCTCATCCTGCAGCAGTCGGTAATTGGGTTATGAATTCTATACATTCGACTTTCAAGAATGGAATTGATTTTGAGTAACAGAAATTAATAGATATTCACAATTTTATAAGTAACTTTGTTACTGTCAAATTTTTCAGTTTCTTCCTATTATATTGAACAGCTGCTGCTGAGTGGCAACCCACTTGAAAACTTGCGGTCATGGAAAACAAACTCAGATTTCATATGAGGCCGAATTTAAGTTGAAGGCCATCGGTCTGGCAGTGAGCGAAGAAGGAATAGAGCCGATTCACGTAGCACGGGACACCAACGACACCCAGGGTGAAATTAGCGCTCAGAGAGCCGGGTTGAACATTAGCGGAGAAGGGGTGCTACAGAGAACAACACTGAACTTGCCCCATAACTGATATGTTTTTAGCATTTACATTTTTTTATTCTTTCTATAATTGTGTTAGTGTTCCGCTGTTTGCCTGTGTTGGCTGCATGAAGGGATCGGGTGTCACTTTCGTTGTGGTTGTACAACTGTGACAATGACAATAGATATTCTATCTTATCTATCTATCTATCGGAAACTATTAACTCACCTCAATGAATTCTTGTTGTACTACAACAGCTCCTGCTTCCGTTAACAATTTAATTTTATAACTATGTTTATTCCAAAATGAATTTACTCCAATTACTCAATGAATCTGTAACACTCTTGGAGGCATTTGGACATTAACAGGGATGTCAGTAACTAAGTTACAGTAACTTAGTTATTAAGTTGTGGGATTTACCCTATTTAGTAATCGCAGCACATTGCTTTTCCCTAAGCAGTAATCAGATTAAAGTTACTCAGCAAAAAACTTTAATTACTTTTTAATTCATTTTAAAAATAACATTCATCATTTACCTTGAGTTTAATAAAGCAATTGAGTGTTTCAAAGATTATATTGAATATTTGGTGAATTATTCATGTGCACTTGACATAGTTAATTCTTAAAGTTATTATTAAGTTTGAAACCGACTGAACTGAAAAAAAAAAATGTACACACTAAAACTATTTGTTTTTTAAAGATGTGTTGGCACTTGGCTGCTGCCGAAATATAATCAAAAGTAACTAAAAATAACTAAAGCAGTCAACTTAGCTACTCTCAAAATAAAGTAGTCAGTAATCTAAATTAGTTATTTTCAAGAGTAGTCACTAGTCAGTGATCGGATTTACTAGTAACTTGACAATACTGGATGTTAAGGACCTACTATGACTGAGAAGGAATATATTATTATTTGTTTGTTCAGTGTGCAGAAGAACAAAGTGTTAAATTATTTTTTTGGGTCATAAATTAATTAACTATAATCAGTTGGAGGGCTGGCTCTGTGGCGCAGCCCCCCACCCCCCTCTTCACCGAAGTTTCCAATTTAATCCTGTCAGTATCTCTCTCAATGGAGAATGAAAAACGGCACTTGTGCCCAAAAAATAACTTGAACAAATGGTGCTTGCGTCCAAAGCGGCCCAACAAATACCAAAAAACTATAATCCCTTGGTTAATCTATTAATCATTGGCTGTGTCCGAAATCGCTCCCTATCCTCCATATAGTGCACTCACTTATAGTGCACTCAACAGCAACGACTGACATTTCGGACACTAGAGTCAAAATTATTATAAAATATCATTATAAAAAATATAATTATAAAATTCAACAATCAGAAAAAGTCAAAACTACTTACATGCCAAGTTTAGGTCATTTTTAAAACGTCTCGCAATGCATTATGGGTTATATTGCTTCGTCTAGGGTACATCCGATGCTCACTCCTTTTTGCGGTGCAAAAAGGAGTGAGCATTGTAGGATACTTTCAGTGCACTATATAGGGTACATGGAGAATTCTGACATCCCTACAAAATGGCGTACACACCATATGGTGCACTATATGGGGGATAGGGAGCGATTTCGGACACAGCCTTTGACATCCCTACTGTCTGTCTTTGTTTTTATGGCGGCCTCTTGCAGTCATCTTCGCCAGTCTCCCACGGAGCCTCTTCCTCTACGTCTTCGTCCTCTTCCTCTTCGCCTGCTATCAAGACTGAGCACGCACAGCTCAAGCAGGTGCAGGCTCAGGTCAGTGGTCGCGCTTACCTTTTTAAAAGTAATCCTTTATTTAGTAAAAAATGTAATCTGTTATGTAATCCCATAAAGTAAAGTAAGACTGCGCCACAAATGGCGCACTTTGACCACTATGATTTGCGGGTCTGCTGGTCAGAGGGGACCAGCTAGATAGAAAGGTATTAGACAAAAACAGACATATTTGAACGTGCAAAGTTAAATTTCATTCATCAATGGAATTGAAATCACTTTCAACACTCCAGACATAATATCACTCATCAAATGAGTGGGGAAACAAGGGTATTGCAGTTAAAATTGTGAAAAAGGGAAATTAATGAGGTCTTTACAATAGCTGGTACCAAAATGGCCACCTCGAAGCCAAACCATGATGTCACTGGTGCAACAGCCCTATTCCACTATAATTTGGATAAGATCGGCGGGCCGGATTAAAAAGCCTAAGGGGCCGCATGTGGCCCATGTCTGTTTTAGTGCGTAGGGCGAGTTGATGGTTAGATTTCAGTGCACTGAAAGTGCCTGGATGATGGCCTAAAAACATTTGGAAGCCCAGTGTTTGAGGGATGGACACTGCATACACTAAACGGCTGACATGTAGTGAAAATGGAATGATGTTGACATTGAGACCAAGGTGGACATGATGTCTTCAAAAAGGCCTTTTTTCATACAGCAATCATTATAAAAGTGCAATCCCCTGTTTTCACAGAGTCCATTACTACCATCTACTCAGTAATTCACATTTCAGAGCACGGGTTGGGACGTAACAGATGACTGCAATCCAATTAAAGAAAGGAGTAGGCGTAGTCTTTTAGATCCTACTTTAAAAAAAAAAAGTAATCTCTAGCTATTAAGATTACATTGAACTCTGGTCATAAGTGTGAAAAAAGAAAGCAGTGAATTTACATTTACATCTAAAATATGTAAAAATAATTTACATGAAGTTCCATTAATACCCCCTTCTTTCTGAGCTGTATTTGGTGCGAGGCCCCACCTAACACTTATGAGTTTGGCGTCAATCAGTGACATCATATTGATGTCCGTATTATCTTCATTATGTGCCTATTGTTGTGGTTGTTTGTGACTATGATTAATAGGCTTTTGTTCTTTATAACGCGGCAGGCCCAGGTCCAGGCCCGGGTTTCCTCCATGCAACATCACCACCAGCACAGCAGGGGGCAGAATGTCGTCCATCACCACTCATCCAAGCAGGTATACCTGCATAACATTTAAATGATTCATCATGGCAATGGTCAGCTATTCATTAACTTTTTGTCTTTGCAAATTAAAAAAATAAAAATAAGTAAAAGGCACTTGTTTGTGCCAGCTAATGTCATTTTGTCATACATATAGTTATGAAACTCAGAAGCAGTTCAAATCGAGGCAAGCATTTTTGTAGGCGAGTAATCACAATTAACTCTGCAGACTAACCTCACTCAAACTAATAATGACAATAACCAAAAGCAGAACATTTAAACTCTACGGACACATCAAGTGATCCCAAATAGGTCTGACAAAACTCTGCTTTGAAGGATTATTGGTCGGCAAGAGAAGCAGAGGAAGACAACCCAAAAGCTGGTGCGATAATATCTACGAATAGTCAGGACTTGACCTGCCAACCGTCAACAGAATGACACTGGACCAAAGCCTCTGGAGAAGGCTCACCCATGTTGGTGCACATTCTGCTACAAGTGGAGAAAGTTAACTATGATGTGATACATATGCGTGCTTTCCAGTGCACTGCCTAACCGACTGAGGGCAGCACGTACTAGCCCTTTCTGTCGTGTGCTCCCTGCCCAGTCATTGATGCAGGGCCAGCTGTCTCGAGGATCGGTGTCTGCCATGGGGGTGAGGGGCGTACCTCACTCCTTCTCCTCCCCCTCACAGCTGCAGAGTGCCGTGGAGGCCGCCGCCCTTGTCAAACGGCCAGGTAAACACACCCGCATTGTTGAATTCAATATAATTGAATCAGTCCCACCAGAATTCAGCGGAATGTTCTTCAATTAAATCACTCATTTAAAGCACTCAAACATTTAAAGCAAACAGGATTGCACATTTAAAGGCCAAGATACACATTTTGAAAAAAATATAAGTTGACCCAGAACAACAGACAAACAAAAGGTTTGTTCTCTGATGGCCACCTCTGTGATAAAAGCTTTGCACTGAACTACACTACACCAAATGTAACGGTCAGAGAAATGTTCTCCATAATACTAACAATTGTTGTGAAAAGCTATCTGGTTGAATTTATGTTGGAAAAAAATGAAAAAAATACAGAATCATTTTACCCATATCTGGTATTTTCAGTATTTTTCAAAGCATGGTCTTTTCAGGCTATGATTTGAACAGCTGCAGTTCATGGCAAATAATTTTATGGAACTTATTTGATACCAATGTTGAGTGTATTGATATTAACCCCCAAGGGTCCTAAGCTTTGTTGAGGTGATTTTAATTTTCAGGGGGGCGCACGGCGGGCGAGTGGTTATAGAGCACACCGCTGCCGCCAGACCATAGGTCGACCAGTGCTGTGGGTTCGCATACCCTCTCCGGCTTTTCTGCAATGTTTCCCCCCAACTCTTCTTCCCAGTTTTCGAGTTAATCGTGTCCCTATCCCTCTCAATAAAGAATGAAAAACGGTTCTTGCGCCTCAAAAAAAAACGGAACAAAAAAAAAAATGTCTCAAGTATCTATCTCGGAAACAGTGTTTTTTAATGCTATTATTAGAAATACCAAAATAAGGTGAACCGCATGGTATATCGCAAAATTTATTTTTGTTGATATCGCCCAGAACATCATTGAACTAATGCATTGGTGTGGGTTCTGCCTCTGGTATCAATAACTATTATATAATAGTAAAATAATAAACAATAATATATTATTATTTGTTTGTTCAGCATGCAGAAAAACAACGTTTTTTTGGGGGGGGGGTCATAAATTAATTGATTAACTATAATCAGTTGGAGGCATTGGTGTGGGTTCTGCCTCTCTGGTATCAATAACTATCTCTCGTATCATACCCTCCAGGAGTGACCATGGCATACGTCAACCCTAGTCTCTCCGGCCACAAGGCACCATCCAGTGTGGACGCCCGTCAGCGGGAATACCTTCTGGACATGATCCCCTCGCGCTCCATCTCCCAGACGGCCAACACGTGGAAATAGACCCAACACAAGAAATAATCTCATAATACTCTGTTCAGTATCCACTTTGTATCATTTCTCTCTCACGGTGCCTTTCCTCTGCAGTTTGTGACGCTTGTCACGGGCGGCGTGAATAGTCGAAGTATGCGCTTGGCCAGCGGTGTTTCAATTCGAGTTGGCGCTCGTGACAAGTGGCCCATCTAGAACGCAACTCCTTTAAACGCCATAGGTATCCGAACCAACTTCCCTGGGAAGGAAAGGACTGAGGCAGACTCGCGCAGCTGAAAGAATTTAATATCGACGACAGCGTTATTAATTCTTCACAAACAGAGAGGGCACCGTGCTGGGAAGTCGTCCTACGAGTGGCTGTGTGTGGTTCCCCACCGGCAGGGCAGGGGAGAGCTGCGCCCATATAGTGTATAGTTGCGCTACGGTGACTCGACAAACGCCAACAAACTCCAATGGAAAGGCACCCTCAGTCATAAAGTGATGAGACAAGGCATTAATCGATCCACATTGTTGACACCTGAACATCCATTACTATTGGTTGGTGTTAATGAATGAAGTGGTCAAATTATAGATAAAGCAAAGTTGAAAGTAGAGCTGCAACTAACGATTATTTTGATAATCGAGTAATCGGCCATCTTTTCTGACGATTAATCGATTAATCTGTTGATTTTTTTTCAGAAATCTGAACATTTGTATTTTTGGATCAAATGTAATTTTTGCACCCTTTTCAGAGCCTCATTCAGGATTGGCTTGAAAAAGGGTGAAGAAAGAGGAGCAGACATGCGGCAAAGAGGTTGAGGAGGGGAAGCGAACCCACGATTCTGCGTGCCACACATATGCCATTTGTGTGCTTCGCAGTGTACTCACTCTTAAAAGACTGAGCTACTGTGGCACACAAAATTGTAGTGATTATTAACCTGAAACATTGTTGATATTGCAAACATTGAACAACATATTCAAGGCATTTAAGCAGAGGAGTGACCAAACAAGGAAACGATTGATCGCTGTCGATTAATCGATTATCATATTAGTTGCAGATTAATTCAATAATCGATTATTATCGATTAATCGATTAATCAGTTGCAGCTCTAGTTGAAAGTAATTTGAATTACTTTCAACTTTTTTTTTCGATGGATGCCGTTCATTCTGTCAGACCATGTATTAATAGATAACTTTTTAAAATATTTTAATAAGGTTTTTAAATGCCTCGACAGTTTCAGTCGCTATTCTGCGTCCTTCAGTGACGCCACACCACATTAAGGTCGCAGAATAGTGACTGAAACTGTTGAGGTATTTAAAAACCTTATTACTGTCATTTAAATGAAAAAAGTTATCTATCAACTTTTTTGTCTTCAGAAAATCAAAATCTAAAATCTAGAAAATATAACAAGTTGAAAGAAGAATTACTTTAAAATGTTGGAGGTCAACAAAGTATGGAGGCCCGCCCCCCAGTGGACAGATCACGAATGACTCTTGGACCAGCCAATGTTTCTGCTTGGGCGTTGAAGGTTCACGTTAGTTTCCTGTTTTTTTTTTTTTTCGCTTTAAGTTTGTTTTCCAATATCCCTATTGTGGGGATTAAACATTTTTCTCCAAGAATATTTTTTTTATTCATCTAATGTGTTACGCAAATTTCAAGTATAGAATTTTTTCCTTGCCTTGTTTTGTGAAGGCGGGGGCAGTTTCTACGTACACTGAACATGCTGCATATTGGTGTGAGTGTTGCGTACCGTTAACGTGTTGAGATTACACTTGAAGGACATTATGGCAGTACTGGCATCATAAGACGTTGAAATGCCGGCGACATATTGTAGAGTAGAGGGTCAATCTGTTACTGTGTACTTTGTCGGTTGCCTCGCAAGAGAGCTGTCATTTTGGTTGAACCACAAGCTTCTGTGGACGAGGCCAGATTTGAATCATTGCAATTTGAGCCCTTGATTGGCAAATTACACAGCAAACATCAGGCAGAGAAGTGAGCGACGGGCCGCTTGTGAAGAATTAGGATGTATTTTTTTGTGTGTGTTTTGCGTGGTCCACCGCAGGTTTGTTCACGATTCTGCCGACATGATGGTTCTGTCAATGCAATTTCTCCTTATCGGGCTCGCTTGTCTGCAATCGATTCTATGCAGTCTCTTCCGAATGCATTGGTACACGCCGGATAAGAGATTGCACATTGGTCGCTTTGAATATACTGTATATTAACAATAAGTCAATCCACACACTTTATCGCCCGTGGAAGAGCGACTTGTACAACAAATTGGCAAGACACTGACAAGCAGGCACTGAAAACTGTCAAACAATCTGCTGCTTGCATAAAAGCTCTACAGTCTACACGGTATTTGAAGTTGTCATCAGGTTAGCTGGTTTTGACATTTTTTACTTTTTGCTGCAAAGCCATCGATCCTTAATCAAACATTTTTGACAGATGTGCTGACAATTGATCTGATTTTTAACTTATACAACAAAGAAGCACTCTCTATGGAACCCTTGCATCACTGACTCCTCTTTTCTGACTGTGATCCATGATGTGTTTTAAATCGTAGGAACACTATAACCACACAGCAATCATGCTTGATATTTACTTAAGCTTTCATATGTGCACAGAATCATTTGAACATTTGCTCTGAGGTGTCCTCATTTGTGAGGGAAAGTGCTGTGTTGAGCAGATTTTAACCTTAACGGGTGAGATTAGATCTTGGACTGTAGGGGGCAGGAGCTGAAGTCATTGAACATTGAGTATTTTGGAGGGCGGGGTCAGTCACATAAGTGTGCTGTGTAGGTGACTGGTTGACTTTCAGAAGTGACAAATTCAATGAGGATTCTGCCGCTACCCCTCAGCAGTATCAAGTGAGTCATTGTGAATTAATTAAAAACATTCAATAACATAAACAGAACAAGTCTTTACTACAATCCTGCCTACTTCATCTCTAAGGGTCCTATTTGCCCTCTAATTGAAGGAACCAGCTAGGTGTGCAGCGATTAGTTGGTTAATTGATGACTAATTGATTATGAAATTAATTGACAACTATCTAACTGTCAGCAGTTTTTTGCTGACACCGCCACCGTCCACAGAAATTTGACATCACTTGATCATTTGTGAAAATCCATAATGATATGATTACAATTATTCAACGTTATTGATAAAAATAGAATTATGAAGAAAACGTATACTATTAATTGTATATATAATATTAATTGTTGTACATTTGTTTGCTAACGTTAACCCAAATTGAATTAATTTCAAATTTACAAGATTTATTTCTGTGTTAATGTGAATATTCTTCTAAGGTAAAAATATCTAACCGATTAATCGACTAATTGTTTCAACAATTGACATATAATCGTTAGTTGCAGCCCTAGAACCAGACATAAATGCAGCAACAAGGAGGGAATTGGGAGTGGCCCTAAATCTGCTGGACACAGCACTTACCATTACAACTGAAGCAGTTCGTCTTCAAGCAATTCAATGTGCATTTCTTCTACCGCTCTGGTGATTTCCAGAGTTGGATTTCCCTTTATGGTACCAGAGCCGAACACAACTTTGAACTGTGGCTGAAATAAGCTCAATTGGCGCATTAAATCATTATACCAATAACAGTATTGAAACAGTGTGAACTGGTCATTTCCATGGTGTGTGTGCATGTATGCTCACACACTGCATTCATGGATAACAGATTTTTTTTTTGCTAGTTTTCACCAAATGAGTCCGCTTTGGTTCTTGTAAATATAGATTTCTATTGAGTTTCATTGCGGTGTTATAGTGTGACTAGGGTACAAATTACAACGGACCACAGTTGTTTTGATTGGATTGGCATGGAACCTTTCATTCAGTGACAGAAATGAATGAATGTTATTAACATTTTTCAATTGAATTGTCCAGAAAAAAAAAAGAAAAAATTACAAATGTAAATGTTCAATGAATTCAGATTGGAAATAGCAATTTCAAATAAGATTTCCAGGTTATTATAATTTCAAAAAACTCCATGTGCATGCATATGGTAATTCCTCAACACCTTAAATCTTGGTGCAATTTTGCCCAACATGTTTTGAGTTGTACTACACGCATTGTTTCCAGATGGTTCTGTGTTGACTGTTGAGTCTTGCTGTCGAAGAGGGAAAATGGTGAAGAAGGATTCCATTTAGAAAACGGGCCAGCTTGTGTAACAATGAAACACCTTGTCCAGATGTAGCATCGCTCGAAACATTGATCACAGATCCGAGGTAGACTTTGTGACCCCTCATCGTACAAAAAGTGAAACAAATAAGAAGATCTCACCTTTGATTTTAAGTTATTATAATTAATCTTTTATTCAATGCACAGCCCCATGTAAACAATGCCTTGTTGTCGAGGGTTCGAGTTCCACTTGGAAATTAGCAGGTTCTCAGAAGTTGAGCCAAAAACCTGTTTTTGTATTTACTGTAAGTTATTTTCACGGTTCCAACCTCCCGACGTTGCAATGTCCCATTTTATTGTTTGCCCAGCCACAAGCAAATTGTATTTCTTTCTGAGTTTTTGTTCGTGTTGTTCCTCTCGCACATGTTTGTTACGATGCATGTTTGAACGATATCCTCAGTTCATGGCTTGGACCAGCACGGCTGTATTCTTTCCTCATGTGTAATTACAGTCTGGATGTCTGCTTATTTTACAGCAATTACAAAGTTACACCAGTGATGGGTGTTTTTTTTTCTTCTTTTCTATGTGTGTGGCTTGTCTGTGTAAAGCAGATCAGTCCTTATAAAGGGAATTTGCCTGCCAGTGTAGTCGTTTGTGACTTTTGCCTTTTAAAAATGTCCAGTGGGTTGATGATCAGATGATAAGGGACGTTGAAACAATCGACAATCGACAAATGACTTAATTTTCGTCCCTGTTAAAAATATTATATACTAAGTAGTGGGCCCTTTTTTGCAGCTTCCTAATGTGGGACAGTCAGTCGCCTAAGGTGGAATAGTGAAATGTTGGACAGTTGAAGTTAATGTTAGTCACATTGATGTGCATTTCTTCTATACCATGGTTTGCTTTTACCATAGTTTCACTTACATTCATTTGTTTAGGGATGATGGTAAATAACTGAATAGTAATACTTTTTTTCCTTCTTATTCTCTCACTATTTATGTTTTTAAAATTAATTATGCCAATTTAATCTTTTATTAATTAACAAAATTGTCATGGGGTTAACTGTCAACGATATTGATGACTGATAATAATACAATTAATGACTAATTGTGGCACACATAGTTACCAGTGTTGCCACAACTACTTGAATTGTAGGGAATAGTTTCATTTTATGTATATGATGCAATCATATTTTTTCCTGATTCACATTGGTAAAGTAGGGTGGTTTGCCCTAATGTGGGCCATTTTTTGTAATGTGGAACAGTGAGCTACCTATGTTGGGACAGTGAAATGCAGTGTTGAACAGTTGAACTTGATGTTAGACACATTACTGTAGTTTGTTTTTACCATAGTTTCACTGACATGCATTAGTTTAGGGAGGAGCCAGAGACACTGGAGCTTAGGTGTCCCACATTAGGCAGTGGCCCACATTAGGGCAATCCACCCTATGTAATGTACAAATATTCTATTCAAGGGATGTAAATGAGGGTGTTCACCCTCTTCACCTTGACACTTTTTTTCAACCTGGAAAAAAATTTAACATTTCAGTATCAAGAATACACAGGGCAAGATGTTATCCCATGTGCCATAAGTTGGTGAGCTCTAATTTGAAACTAGATGGAGCTGGTCAATAATGAACAGCTCTGAGATAACATTTGGTCCATTAAGCAACCTCTTCATTCATCTAAATTTTCTCCTACTAAGAAGAAAAAAAACTGGAAATATGGAGCGAAAGGAGCAAATAATTAAAAGTTTGTTTGTACTTTATTTTTTAATTGAGGGTGATTTCAGGCTATATTTTGAGCTGAAGTTATAGAAAATAATTTGTTAGAAATTATTTGAAATAGAAATGCTTTCCCAATACCGTGTAGCGTTTGTAGAACTCGATACTGGCAACAATTTAAATGAGAGGGAGATAAAAACATAGAGTTAAACAAGGTGACCACCAATTTAATAATAATAATAATTTATAAATTATAATATAAATTGATTTTTAAAAATTATTTCGAAATTGCCTTCAAAACATATACTGCAAAACATAGAATGTCCGCCGGGTGGCGCCACTGCCGCTCATCTTACCGCATATTCCCCATCGCTTCTCTGTGCCGCCGGTAGGAGACGTCGGGCCACCAGGCAACATGGCGGCGTCCAAGGTGAAGCAGGACATGCCTCCTCCGGGGGGCTACGAGCCCTTCGACTACAAGAGAAACCTCCCCAAGCGAGGGGTGTCAGGTACAGTCCCGACCTGGTATCGAGTCCGTGACAGCGAACTTTCTCCGGGCTGGAACAACCTCTCAGCCGGGACGAAGACGAGCTAGCATGCTAACAGTTAGCATCCACACCACTGTAAACACAGACGTTGTCAGAGGTTACAACTCGAATCCTTGGAATATTTCGTATTATTGTTATATTATGGCCTGAATACATTTCTACTGGTAATGAAATGACACAAGTTAAAGTATTCTGATATTTGTTAAGACACAAAAACACAGTGAATACCCATTCAGTGAGGACATATGATATTTCTATTTCTTTTTTTATCTTGAAGCAAACGGAGTGATTTGAACTTCTATTGCACAGACCTAGTACTATACATCTTTGCCATTTGTGCACCACACCAGTCTTTGTGCTTAGCAACTTCACCTCTTGCGTGAGAAGTGAGCGGGTCAAAGTGTTCAACCCCACCTTGTTTGAATTGCCATTCAACAAACAGCCTTCCTCAATTATTCCCATTTTGGAGCACCTCAGAAGTCTAAGATCTTCTAACCCAAGGTGAAGGATACGTATTTAAAAGTAGATATGAGATGGGCTAATGCTGCAGAACAATGTGTGTGATGAGACGTCCACGATCTACTATACTATCTGTTTCATTTTAGTTATCAACTAGAAGCATTCAGAGAGTGCAAACCTCCGCCAAGGCGATGTGATCACTGATGCCAAAACATTTAGACAGTAGACACTAGACACTCTAGAATCCTATACGTACGCTGTAACTTACAATGATGTAAATGCACCAAAATGTTATCACTTGTTCCGTTTCCGTCATTTCCAACAACTCTACAAAATGCCGAAAACATAACTATTTTGGGATGCTTATTAACAGTAATTATTATTAAAAGTTCACAATATTAATACAGTATTTTTTTGCTCCTCTGCTATCCACGTATTGCTAAGATTTCCTTTTTTTAGTATTGGCATGGAAAAGCACAACATTGGTTTTTCACCCAACCTTACTTGTTATCTTTATTGTATTGTTTATGTTACTGTGGGGGCATTGGGATACTGTGGAGCACAAGGAAGAGATTCTTCTTCGTTGGTGCAGCATGTATATATGTGTCAAATGCATTGTAAACATTTTTCAATGTATTGTTTGCTAAGAAAATGAATAATTTTAAATATTGATCAATTACTCAATTTTGTTGATTAGGCATCAAGATTGCATAATCCGATACAAAAATCTGTTTTGTGTTGTGCAGGCTACAGCATGTTCGGTATCGGTATTGGGATGATGATGTTTGGATACTGGAGGCTGTTCAAGTGGAACCGAGAGAGGAGGTAAGCAAGTCTTCCACACTCTGCTTGCTTCTGTACTTTTTACCTAGGGTTAGAAGCGTACGACTTTTCAAATCTTTTTTTTCTTCTTTTCTTGGCTTTGATTTCAAGCCGAAACGAGGGATAATTCAAAATAGTTAGGTTTTATTTCATCTTTTGCACGATACCCTTATTTCGGATGAATTACTAGAGAACCCACTGCTGAGTTTAGGATTCATACATTTCATTTCATTTTTTTCCCCAATATATTTTTACTACGGGTGACTAGGTAACTCTGCTAAACCAACAATCATTTGTTAATCAGCATGGCAATGAGATGAAGCAATTTCAGGTAATAAGAACATATGATGGACTTCATCAAACTGTAAGCATGGCTCTTGAAATTCCAGAAAACCTAATAAGTATCAATTAATATATGAATGAATGGATGAATGTTTATATTATGAATATTTATGATATTCATATGTCGTTAAATATGAATATTTAACGACAGGCGGTACAGAGCCATTAGTCATTCCAGCATGTCGCACAGCAATAGAGATGATATTCATTGCAACATGGTACATGAGTCTTGACGAAATGGTTATACACAGGATTAGCAAATTGCTAAATTACACCTGGCTGAAAATAATCTTACACCCCTTACTTATGTGAAAACAAACATGACTAAATAAACTATTCCCCCCCGCCCCACATTGTGTGCAGACGGTTGAACATTGAAGAGCTGGAAGCCAGGATAGCTATGATGCCACTAATTCAGGCGGAATACGACCGAAGGTAAGACACGTTGCCTTGAATTTGATGGACTACAACCGCTTGGGCACAGCCAAATTGAAATTCATGTGATTGGAACCCAGCGTGCTTGTCATTTTCTGCTGCTGTTTGTCAAGAATTGATATTGTGGACACCACATGTTTTGTGAGATTTGTTAATGTCATTTCCAAAAGAATTGGCCCGAAAGTATCACGTTTCTTTTTTTTTGGTTAAAAAATGTTCTCGTAGTGGTCTAAAATGTAAGGTTGGTGATTTCTACCCTGCCCGAGACAGATGCAGAGCTGTGCGAACCACATTCTGACCCACCCACTATGAGGATTCCTGTGCTCATTTGCACTTTATATCAACAGTCCTTTTTCTAGACCCCTATGCCTGCTCTGGCTTGACTAACCCACATTGTACACTTTTATTAGCATGTCAGTCGTGTTCCCTCGTTGCTCTTCTACGCTCCATATCTCTACTAGTACTGGAAATAAATCTTGGTTTGTCACGCTTTGTTTCATTCGAGAACGATGTGTGTTAACATGAAGGAGTACTGACTACTGACTGCACTTAATGATGTCAATGATGATGATACTGTTTGGCTCCATTGCTGATGGCGGGCTTCTTTGCTTTTGTTGGTGCTGATGTTTTCAGGGCTGATGTTTTCCTTGTAGTGTTGATCAGAATCAGAATACTTTATTGATCCCTAAAAAGAAAATTATGTCACTGTATTGCCTTGTCTGAAATGTCCGCTCTGTGGTGAGCCAAAGACAAATTTCCACCCCGGTGGACAATAAAATTATTATTATTATTAATAATAATAATAATAATAATAATGATGATGATGATGATGGTGATAATAATAATAATAATAATTATTATTATTATTATAATGCCCATAAATTCTTATCAATATTGAATATACAACAACGATATCCGTGATATAATTTTTGTCATGTCGATGTTTTATCTTTTTCTATGTGATTCTGATGGGTCCTGTTGCATTGTTTAGTGTGATTTGTGCTTTCCATATTTGTGCATTTTGCTGAAGAAAGGTCATGTTTCTATGATGACTTCATCAACAACCTCTGCCTGTTTTAATAAACCGCCTCGGAGGACGTCTGTTTAGCATCAGCAGCAGGATAATGAACAAAGAGGTGTGCTGTCGGATGATTAACTGCTCCTGACTTGCTCCTCTCTCTCTCAGGGTCCTGAGGATGCTGAGGGAAAACCTCGAGGAGGAAGCCATCCTCATGAAGGACGTTCCAGGCTGGAAGGTGACATTTCACACATTTACTGTTTTCTGTCCAAATGGTAGTAGGCTGCAGCCGCTGTAGTCATGGACGATTTAATTTTAGTTTTAGACGATTTAATTTAAGTAATATAATTGCAGCACATAATTTTCATACTAATGTAGTAAGTACTTCAGACAGTTTGGCTCATTAACACTGAGTAACTTTTTGTCAACTGGTTTGGTTGGTTGAGTTGTTACAACTTTGGTGCGTGAAAACGATTGATATTAAATATTGATTCAAGATTCATAATCCCAAGGCTCCGTTGCTGTTATTTTTGTATATTTCAAATGATTCTGACAAAATTCTAAATTTATTTTTGGACCCAAATATTTCAATTTCCTTATGGACTGCCACTGGCAGAGCGCAATACTAATTTAACTCCTCCGGAAGTTCCTAAAAACATGAGACATTTACTTCCAGAATGCGTTTTACATCTTTTTGTTATTTTTTGGCTGCAAGCGCCGTTTTTCATTCAAGTTGTGACAGGATTAATTCGTAAACAGGCTTGAAGAGCTAGGGAGACATTGCAGAAAAGCCAGACGGTATCTGAACTGGCGGCGCTGCTCAGCCTGTGGCCTGTGGGGCGCGCTCTCTAACCGTTCTGCGGCAGTACTTTGTTATCCAACCGAAATGGGAAGGGGAAGAAGAATTTTGTGTAACACTAACCAAACATCTGCCATGAATGCCAGATTTATATAGAGGCAATGTCCACTATTTTTCCTACCTTCACAACCGTTTGGATCTATAAGCCTAAGCTATGATGACAGAATACAGCTACGTGTGCGAGCACTTACGAAAGCTAGATTTTGTATCGACTCTGCTAACATCAGAGTAGGAAAGAAAAGAAAGATTTCCATTTATATAGTGATTTCTACCACATAGTGGCACTCAAAGTGCTTTACACTTTACAGTGACCTCTCAATCGCACATTCACACGCCAATGGCGGGGGCTGCCATACAAAACGCTGGCCATTCACACCATCAAGAGTACAACACATTTCGATTTCAGTATGCTTTTTTTTTTTTTTAAACCTGTTTGTTTAGAGTCAAACTATACTAGAGCTGCAACCGATTAATCGATGATACTCGATTATTGAAATAATCGCCAACTAATTTGATAATCGATTAATTGGCCGTGATTAATCGTTTCATGGTTTGGCCTATTATCCGCTCAAACGTGTTGAATATATGTTGTTCCCAATGCAATTTTTCCATTGTCAAGTCCCCAATACAACAAAGACATTTATGTTATAATTTAGCCCATAAGAGTATGCTATTACTATAAAATGAAAATAGCGAAGCAGCAAAAAGCAGCAAATAGTTGTAATATTAACTTTTAATAACGTTTCATAATCATAATTAATGCTAATAATGGTTCCCGATTTTATAGGAAAAAATAATCAATTGCCAGTAAAAATGGCTGATTAATCGATTATCAAAATAATCGTTAGCTGCAGCCCTAAACTATACCATGCATTAATTATGTATTATTATTCAACAATGGAAAGCTGTAATCTTGATACACACATTGTGTTTAGGTGGGCGAGAGCATGTTCCACACTACCCGATGGGTGCCGCCTTCGACCCAGGAGATGTTCAACATGCGTCCCAAGGAAGAGCTTTTAAACAAACGCTTTGGCTACCAGTGGTATGTTTAGCGGATGCCCCCTTCTGGCCACCAGTGGTATCCCTAGCTGGAGCCTCCCCTTGTGTAAATGTACAATAAAGTTTATTTGTTTTCTGTCTCTTGTTTCTCATTTTTTGTCTGATATTTATTTGGCTTTGTCACAATGAAACATACACAATGAATCATACACTGCAATTTCCAATTCTGGTAAGTAGTAAACTTGAGTTGTACAGGAGGTCTGTGTCATGAATATAAATCAAAAAGTGGCATCCACATTTACACACACACACTCACACTCCTAACTGCCTTATTCACGTTTGATCAATGACACTCCGACAGCTGAGAATCCAGACAAATGTGCATGCTTGCATCAACAAAATAAAAGTAGTCAATATTTGTTTCATTTTGTGTTTCAACCAATGTCGTAGCAGCGAGGTGCAGAAGACGTCTAATCAAATCTAATGCATTACTTTTTCTGAAGCAGTGATTACGTTACTTTATCATTCCATAATGCTCCTAATTTACCTCACGTTTACGAATGAAACAAATCTGTTAAGATTGTATGCATTTCAGTAGATTTATGTATGAGAAGTTTCAAATCTACTGCCAATCAAGTGAGTGCTGGATAAAGTAAAAAGGTACTTTGGCACTGCTGAGTGTAATGAATGCAATAATAATGCAAACCAGTGACTGTAATCTCACTTGGATTACTGGCTACCTTATGTAAATGTGGAAACACTATATATATTATATATATATTAGTGTATGTATTTAACATACATACATGTAGAAGGTTTCTCGTGGTTTAGGGCTTCCCTGGATTTTTTTTTTCTAGAATCGAGTTAAATCCAAAGAATTCTGGAATCCACGCCCCTCTAACGGACCTATCCCAGCGACCGATTTAAACACGGCCCTCATGAACTTCGTTTCCCACAATGCTCGGCGCACTGTCTTAATGTTGATGGGTGATTCGTTTAATTCTCTAAATCAAATAATTTTGAATATAGTTGATAAATGTTACTGTTTATATATATATATGTATGTATGTATGTATGTATATATATATATATATATATATATAATATATATATATATATATATATATATATATATATAT
>OMKY01049065.1:0-11271 GCA_900302395.1 Bregmaceros cantori | reverse complement strand
CGTTAAGTTAAATTTGCCTTGTTAAGTTACATTTGTCTCATTAAGTTATATTCGTCTCATTACGTTACATTTGTCTCGTTAAGTTACATTTGTCCCCTTTTAATTACATTGGTCTCGTTAAGTTAAATTTGCCTTGTTAAGTTACATTTGTCTCATTAAGTTATATTCGTCTCATTACGTTAAATTTGTCTCGTTAAGTTACATTTGTCCCCTTTTAATTACATTGGTCTCGTTAAGTTAAATTTGTCTTGTTAAGTTACATTTGTCTCATTAAGTTATATTCGTCTCATTACGTTACATTTGTCTCGTTAAGTTACATTTGTCCCCTTTTAATTACATTGGTCTCGTTAAGTTACATTTGTCTTGTTAAGTTACATTTGTCTCATTAAGTTACATTTGTCTTGTTAAGTTACATTTGTCCCCTTTTAATTACATTGGTCTCGTTAAGTTACATTTGTCCCGTTAAGTTGTATTTGTCTCATGTGAATGCTCTTCACCATGCTTCAATATTTTATGGCTTGACTGCTGAACATTTTTGTAGTGATAACAGTTTCTATAGTTGTGTCCGAAATCGCTCCCTATTCCCTATATAGAGGAGTTCGGCAGCTATTTCCAGTTTACGTCGCAGTGTTCTGACTTATTTTTGGGCTTATCTGTTAAATTGGAGCACACATACCTATGATGGTGGTAACTGTGCTATTCCACATCCAAATCTTGTAGTGCAGATCGCTGCCCCACAGATTATTTTTGACATATTTACCAGTGAATGCAGTCATCCCATTGGGCCAGAAGAACATGTGACCACACTGAGTGACTTCAAGTAGTATTTTCAATAGGTCAGCCCCCTGTTTTAGCGCGAAAACTCATCTATAGTGCACTATATAGCAGGACTTTGAACCGTTATTTTTTCCCACTTGGTTCGTTCCGAACTGAAACGAAATTATAACCGGCTAGAAAAAACAAAAATTGTTGCCGGAGCAGTTAATTTCGTTCCTATGAGCTGTCTAATGCTATATAATATCTCTCAGAGCAAACCCACGAGCCGCTACAGAGACCCGCTGGTAGCGCTCTACAGTCGACATCTCATTGCGTGTCAGGGCGAACCCACAACACACTGCAGAAAGTCGCGCGATGCTTCATACTTCACTGCTGCATTGTAGATTTTATAAATACTCATTTTTTAAGTTATTCCAAAGTGCACTCCTTTGAGAATGAAATAAAACTGTTATTAACCGGTTACCATTATTTTTAAAATAAGTGTTCCTGTTCCGGAACATAAAATCGTTTCTGTTCCCTGGAAAATTGGGCAAGAGTGAACATAACTTTTTCTCATATGATTTGACATAAATGACATAAACTAATGGTGCAGGCTCTAGTGTCTGAAATCTCGGTCGTTGCTGTTGAGTGGACTATAAAGTGAGAGCACTACGTAGGGAGTAGGGAATAGGGAGTGATTTGGGACGCCGTCAATGACTGTTCTTTATGTAGATGATATACAATACTATGGATTATGATCATCATATAATTATGGATTATGTCATTGGATTAAGATATAGCATTATTAAGGATTATGATTAGCATTAATAAGGGGGTAGAAGTAAATAAGCATTTGGTTTCGTTCTACTCCTCGTTGGACTTTTTGTGAAACAAACTTTGCCAATAATATTGATAAGGATGTACTTTTTTTTTTAACTTTGTGTATAAAATGTTTCTAGACATGTTAACATATTTTATTTTTATTGGCATATAAGACATGCTTTCATACATATGAACATTGTTATCGGTTTTTGGTTTTGGTTTCTTTTTTAAATGAAGTTCAAAATAAAGACTATCAAATAGATAGAGGTGGTATATTGCCTGCAAGAACTATGGCCAATGCATCGCTTGCCATTCATGGTCGTTGGGTCTGGAACAAGCAGAGACGTGTCCCAAGCGATGCCATTCGTTTGGTCTGATCAGAGCTCCCTGGTTAAGTTGGTACGCGCCTGGATTAGACTGCTCCCCCTACTCCCAGCCACGTGTCACGTCTACTCCACTGTGATTTGATACTTTGATTTGCATCCTCCCCTTTCTCGACCCTGCTTAATCCAGACCGAACGTCCATGGACCGCGAACAATGCCTGAACGATTTGTTGGTTCTGGCTTGCCAGGCTAGTGTATAAGGACAGCAACAGCAGCCTGTGTCCTTGGCTGTTCCTGGGGACTCATATTGCAACTTTGTATGGAAGTTGCAGAGGGGCACACTCCTCAAGGTCCTCGACTAGTGTTTTGTTTACTAACCCTCCAAACCCTCTGACGTCAGTGTAGGTAAGTAGCAGGACGATTACAAAACACAATTAGAGGCACTCGGCGAACTCAAGACCTCCACCAAGGCCATAACTCAAGATCTCCACTAATGCCACAAAGACTACAAAGTATTGATCCAAATACTACTTGAGTTAAGTAAAAAGTACAGCCGAGAAATGTACTCAAATAGTATTTTGGAAAGTAAAAAGTACATGTTCTTAATTGTTCTCCAAAGTATTTTTGAAAGTATGAAGTATAAAAAAATACATTTGTGAGTAAAAAGCACACTTTTGCACAATGTAAGTTTATCAATGTTGTTGTTTGAATTAATTCCAAACAATCTAGTTCACTTGACTTCATTTCAAGTTTATAAATCATGCTGCCAAACTGTGACATGGATATCTGAAACGAGAGAAGAGAAAGAAAAAAGAGAAGAATGCCCTCAAAGTTGAGTGAAGAAAGGTACTTTTTTGGGAAAAGTAAGGAGTAGAATTACAGATATTTTTGTTAAAAATCAGTCATCAGAGAAAAAAGTATTTCTAAAAGTACAGATACTTAAAAATTCTAATCAAGTACAGTACTTAACATGTGCACTTTGTTACTTGCCATCTCTAGTCACCAGCAAACTAAATTCACTCGATCCCATAGACTGTTTATAAAGTAGATGCAGTGTGCGTGACGTCATCCTATTGCTTTCATCCTAGCCGGGTTGAAGCCTGCCATTGCTGAAAGTACCCATATATCCGGAGACAAGGAGAGGTAGAGAGAGCTCTACGGTAAGTAAGAGAGAGACACCACACACGCGACTTCTTCCGGTGGTACTGTCCACTAGGGGCGCCAACGACAGAGTCAGAATGAATGGGATCGCGTTTGTGAAAATATGACCGCTCTCACACAATGAACCGTTAATCATCCCGACATTATACATTAAAACATCAATTAGAAACAATCTTTAAATAGGTTCAAACAGGCTGCTAAGATTGGAATATTTGTATTGGAAACTACCATAGGGCGTGATTTCCGGAGACGGGCCTCCCCCCATACAAACCCGGAAGTAGGCACGTACATCAAAACGAACGCGGTGTCCATTTTTATATACCGTCTATGCTCGATCCACAACGTTCTCTGTCCAGGGTACCAACTGGAAAGTTTCTCTTTCCAGGGTGCTGAAAAATCAGTGTCTGAATTGGGCCAAAGAGTATAGATGTAATTCGTTCACGTTGTGTTTGTGCATTTTATAAAAAAGAAAAACATATATGTACACATATTTTTTTCCAGAAGGAGAAACATGAATAAAAATACCTTTGAAAGAAAGAAAGAGTTGGCTTTGGCCTGTATTGTGGACACAGCCATTAGGTG
This sequence comes from Bregmaceros cantori, assembly GCA_900302395.1. Taxonomy (NCBI): domain Eukaryota; kingdom Metazoa; phylum Chordata; class Actinopteri; order Gadiformes; family Bregmacerotidae; genus Bregmaceros; species Bregmaceros cantori. The sequence goes on along the minus strand of OMKY01049065.1, from coordinate 7,626 downwards.
TCGCCATTGAGCAAATGGGGTAAGCATGACGGCATATCTCCTGTTGCCCCATTTAATTATATGAACCACAAAACCGAACAATGTCACAGAAAAAATATTCAGATTTCTGGTTTTTAACATTTTTGCTAGATATTCAATAATAGGAACTTTTTTCTGCTCTGCAAAACAATATATGTATATATGTGTCTATCGTCTTGCAACTTGACCCAGTGTTAGTACTTATTATACCCACGCCGTTTGACTCATGAAGATTGCCTGATGAAAAATTCACTACAGCGGATATAGTTGCCAGCTATGGTGCACAGAGTCTCCCAATCTTCCATCCTTTCCCTTTGTGGTAATTACATTACATCATGGTCACACGAACAGGCAGAGAGCGATATTTGCATAACATTGTCCGTTTAAAAGTATTTTTTATTTATTTATCCATGGTAATATGCTATCAATTGGGAGACAAGTGGTATAACACACAACAAGTCTTTGTTGAGGTGCTGGCTTCTTGTGTATATAAATGTTAAAGAAAATTAAATTCTGCATACAATCTGCTCCATTTTTTAATCTTGAAGTGACTTTTCTTCAAAAATATGCTATCAATTGCTAGCAGATGGCAGCCTAACTAACTAATGTCCGATGTATAGGGTTAAATACAATGGACACATACCACTTAACCGCTGCCTCGAGGCGCTTCGCAAAAGTGATTTTGTTTTTAGATTTTTAGATTTTAGATTACTACCTTTCAACCTTGATTGCCCAGTTACGGACAGTAATTGGGATTGGTTACAGAACCCCTTGAACAGAGAGAGAAGAGAGAAGAAAGAGAAGATTGAGATTTTCAATCAATCTTGATCTCGGCCTAGTATAAAAAAGACCTACAGTTTTTGATTAGTTGTTGTTAATGTTAATTTGTTTTGCTTGGTTAACAGAACTCATTTAACAGAGTACTGGAGAAAAAAGGAGATTGAGATTCTTAATCAATCTCAATCTCTGCCGAGTTGAATAAATTATTACCGGTTTAGATGAATTGCTATTGATGTTAGTTCGTTTTGATTGATTAACAGAACTCCTTTAACGGAGGACTGGAGGAAAGAAGAGATTGAGATTTTCAATCAATCTCAATCTTGGCTAGTTGAACAAGTATGTACAGATGATAGATATACATTTAAGTAATAAGGCCAGTTTAAAATGTTGTCAATGTGAAAACTCCTTTAACGGAGGAAAAGACATTGACTTTTATCAGGGGAAGGGAGATTGGGAGAGATGAACCGGGGACGGAGACGCCGTCGCTGCAGAGGAAGAGAGGTGAAAGGGGGCCGGGGGGGGCAAGCTATAACTGGAGACGCGGACTCCTGTTGAGGGGGGCAGGGTTAGCGGTACAGGGATTCTCTCCCATACGGGGAGCCAGTGAAGCGAAGCCAGAACTGGTGTCATATGAGCCCATTTTTTGTTTGAGGTATGAGCTTTGGATATGTTGAAAGGATTTCAGGTGACTGGCTGAACATCCTGACAGAAGTCAGGATGAGTTCTGAATGCATTAAATGTCAGCAGCCAGATAATTATAATGTGAATAAAATCAAGACATTCAAGCTGCACTGCTTGTTAATGAATTGCTAATCGTCTGAATTTCACACACTCACACGCACTCACATACACACTCACACACATAAACACACTCACACACATACATACACACACTCACACACACACACACGCTCACACATACACACACACATTCACACACACACATACACACGCACACACTCACACACATACGCACAGTCACACACACACATATACATGCGCACAAACTCTCTCTCACAGACACACACACACACACACACACTCAAGTACTGCATGCAATTGCACACATTAGCATAACTAGAGAGCAGAGGAGTGTGGTTAGCCAGTCCTCTCAGCGTGATTACTGCGTGGAAGAAATCAGAGCCCTCAGGCGCAGGGCTAGACTCTCGTGACAGGCCCTACTGCACACATGCTTAGCAGTCATACACATACATCTACTGAACACACCTTCCACATGTACAAACACCTAAGCCTCTGGTCCACTACATCAATAGTATGAACTACTAATCATGTCTCTACTACACAGATACCTCGATACAGCTCAAAACTTCCGTGCCTGATTGAGATCGCTCGTGCGTTCACCGCTGCACCAGATCACGTAGCGATAGTTTGGTCACACCCACGCGGCAGGGAGTTTGCAGAGGGGTGTTCCGACCACCACCACTGATTCCATCGAGCCACGGGCATTATGGTGCGCCTCCTTGTAAGCGTGGTCACTCTCAAACAATAGGTCCGTGAAATTTGCAGTGGAGTCACAGCTTTAGCCTGGCAAGCCAGAACGATTACATCGCCCACACATCACACACGTTTAGAACGATCATTTGGTCTGGAGGAAAAGCAGGTTAGAGAGAAAGGTGTGTTAATCAAATGAAGTTCAAAATAAGATAACGGTCCGTGGAACAGTTTTGCAAATTTGCATGTCCGCACTCCACAGTCACTTTGGATTAAATCTGCAACCAAGAAAGAATTCACCCATGTCCTGGACTTGTTTTTCTTTTCTTTTTCCGGCGTCAGCGCCGTTTTTCTTTATTGGATAGGATTAGTCGGAAACTGGGTTGAAGAGATCGGGGGTAGACATTGCAGACAAGTCGCAAACGTAGTCGAATCGCGACACTGCGGACGCTGCGGTAGACACAGCACCACTAACATGAATGGGGTCGCGTTAGGTGCAGTGTCCATAACCACTCGGCCAACGCGGACCCCCATGTCCTAGACTTTTTGAGACTCCTGCATCTGTTTTATACATAATCCATATGTGTCCTCTTGCTGTTTTCAACTTTGACAATGTCTAAAATCTAAAAATCTAAATCTTTTGTTTGACTTTAGCCTGGCCTGTCTGGTTCCGACCAAGCCCGTCGGGCTTTGGTGCAGTTGCCATACTCTAATCAGCACACAGACTCCACTCTCCAGTACTCAACACAAATCTTATAAATAGCCAACACAGACAGAGACACGCACACACGCAAACTGAACACACGTAATAAACACAGACAGAGAGACACACACACGCGACGCGTGCATGCATGCATGTGTGCGTGCACATTGGGAGCCGCCGTCGCCACATCTGTGACTGTGCGATGACATATGTATTTGCATGCTTGAGAAGACCGGGGCTGGGGCGCTGCAGTTAGCGCCGGGCTCTCGCGGCCCGGGAGTCACTCCAGTCTGTAAATAGCCTTGTGTCTGCTTCACACGCCACACATGACAAAAAGATGGTGTCTTGGAGACGTTTAACACGCATTTATGTTTTCTAATGTATTAGTCGTTAATGCTTTTGTTTGTTAGTTTGTTAAAGAGAAGAGTCATTTCTGCTGGCTCTGTGGCACAGTCGATAAGACACCTACACACACGTAGCTCTGTACGCTCTCTATACATAAACTGTCTCTGTAAATAAACTGTTTCTGTACATAAACTGTCTCTGTACATAGACTGTCTCTGTACATAAACTGTCTCTGTACATAGACTGTCTCTGTACATAAACTGTCTCTGTACATAGACTGTCTCTGTACATAGACTGTCCCTGTACATAAACTGTCTCTGTACATAGACTGTCTCTGTACAGAGACTGTCTCTATACACATATTTTCTCTGTATATGGACTGTCCCTGTACATAGACTATACCTGTACATATGTGTGTGTGTGTGTGTGTGTGTGTGTGTGTGTATACATACATACATACAACTTCTATATCTGTGGATATGTTGGTTGAACAAAATTAACATCATTAGCATAAAGGAGTTAAAAGTGTCAGCATACTGCATTATCTAAAACCATTGGAAAAGATAATGTGACTGTTTGTTGCCAGTGCCTGTTTCCATAACTTTGAGATTCCACCATCTGCTCGTCTTCTATCTCATCATCCGTCTGTGTCCTCCAACAACACATGGTTTACACAGTCGCATGGTTCGATACAAGTAATATATTTGATGTATTGGAGAGACGCTTCTGAGGTGTGTGTGTTACAGATATACACACACATACACACACAAATGCACACACACACAACGCCAGAACATGTGAAGTCACTTGTCAATGTCATGGCAGTGGGAAATGTTGATCCCTATGTGTGAATTAGCATCACCACCATGCGTACCCCAATATTACTGAGGTTTTACATTCCTTTGTTCCTAGATTTCTTTTTCTACCTTTTTCAATTCCCCCATTCCACAAAAACATTTAACCCACCTTGTCATGGAATTATTGTAGTGTTTTGTCATTTTGTGAGCCCGAGTGCCATTTTTCAATTTTATCAACATAATTAATATGAAGGAGGTGGGGGCAATCAAAAAAAAAAATCTTTAGGGCAATCCACCCTACATGAACGTACTTTATTTCATCACACATGAAATTCATCCTCCGCATTTAACCCATCCCTGAGGAGCGGTGAGCAGCCGAGTGCACAGCGCCCGGGGGCCAACTTCAGATTCTGATACAGTGCCTTGACCAGGGGCACTGGGTGGAGCAGGTTAACTAGAATATGTTTTTGGTGGTGGGGCAAACCAGAGTGGATGAAGTGGGATAAAATGTTACCCCTCCGTCCAGCCTTTTTGGATATTGGCTGTCAGCATTGCATACGCCATATGCACAAGTTTTAATTGTATAGAGAGAGAGAGGGAGAGAGGGGGGAGGGAGAGATAGAGAGACAGAAAGATAGAGAGAGCTCAGGCTGCAGATAGATTATTTATCCCTAAGGGGAAAATGACATTTTGGAAAATCAATGATTGGAAAATCATTGATTGTATGGCCACTTGGGGCCCAGAGACAGCACTGGGTGATGTGAGCAGTCTCAGCTCAGTAATAAGCAAGAGTGTCCGCATATGAATGGAATTGTCACCATGCATTGTTCTGGAACACTCAAAAAATATGCAATAGAAGTGTTTGGCGGATAGTTCCGGCAAAATGTTTACCTTGAATATGACTTCAGGCAGGTGCCAGTCACGTCCCTGTGTTCTGACTTATTTTTAACTTGTCTGGCACCAGTGGGAGCACACACCTACCGTGTCAATAAAAAAATGACGGTGATAACTTGCAGTGTACTATTCCACACACAAATGTTCTAGTGCTGATCTGTGCCCCACAGATGCATGATTCACAGGCTGTGTCCGAAATCACTCCCTATCCCCTACTCCCTGTCCCCCATATAGTGCACTCACTTATTGTGCACTCAACAGCAACACCCGAGATTTCGGACACTAGAGTCGGCGCTGTTGAAAATTATTATAAAATATTATAATAAAAAATATAATTATACAATTCAAAAATCACCACAAAAAGTCAAAGGTACTTACATTTATAAATATTTGCCGTGGTCGGTCGCTATTTACTCCTGCTGCGCCATTTTTTTCAAAATTGAGGTCATTTTTAAAATGTCTTGCAATGCATTATGGGTTATATTGCTCCGTCTAGGGTACATCCGATGCTCACTACTTTTTGCGGTGCATTGGTCTATATATCTTAGACGATTTTAGACGTTAGCCAAAAGTAAGTAGTGCAAATAGTCAGTGTTAATCTGTTGACAGAGACAGAAACAAGATAACAAAAAAACAGAACAAGGAACACAGCTGCTTTCTTGCCCCATTAGGGGATGTAAAAAAAAAAAGGACATCTTCACTTCTAGAACATTCAGTGTTCACCGCTGTGTACACAGTCATGCAGTCTGCAGATTGCTTGGCTGCACAAACGCCAGGAGAGGTGGGGGGGTGGGTCTGTGTATACGTCTGTGACCCTGTACCACTGTGGGAATACCACTGACTTATGATTTCATATAGCATCTGAGTGGTCAGTAGAATAAATGTGGGATTTTGATGTATCTAGCACGTTTCGGGGATGTCCCTTTAGCAGATGGCACCGACTGCATACCTCTAGTTTTGAGTGTGTATTTGCACTAGCCAGAACCAACCAATCGTCCACACATCACATGCGACTCGAACGAACATTGGGTCTGGTCTCAAGGGTATCAAAAAAGGGTGTGGTGGAGTGGGGCGGAGTATTCAGAATAGCAAGTGACGGAGCAAGTGACGACAGCGCGTCTTGGTCATGTGGTGACCAAGACGCGTATGCGGTAACGTATACCAAACTCCGCCCATATCTCGTCTCGCAGAGAGAACCAGCTCTGATTGGCCAGCTGTCAAACACTGGATAATCTGATTTGTTGATTCGCTCGAGACCAGACCCAAAGTTCGTTCTAGTGGCGTGTGCGATGCGTGGACGATTAGTTGGTTCTGGCTTGCCAGGCTATAGACGAGTTCGGGGGTACTTCCGGTGTCTGAACGTCACGCCCGGTGTCATTTAGTTCGATGTGTTTTTGGCAATTTTTCAACATTTCTATTCGGTGGGAACACACACCTACAGGCTTATTTAAAACGGATGGGGTTAACTTGTGGGGTGCTATTCAACACCCAAATGCTCTCGTGCGGATCTGTGACCCACGCAACACATTATTTAATAATCAGTGCAACTCGTTCCATTTTTTAATTCCTTTTGTAATAACTAGTAGAAGCAGCCAGCCTATTGGTCCAGAAGAACATGTGACCACTCTGTGAGTAACTTTAAGTCGGATTTTGACTGTATTTCAGTCAATATTTATACAAAATTATGAACGGAGCGAGTGGTGTGATGTGAAACGGGTCACAGATGACACCTAGTGGTCGGACTTTCAATTGCCGTGCATTTTGTCTGTATTGTGTGCTCGGGTCAAGTACCAGAGTTTGCATTAGCATCAATAAGGCACCGGAAGTCTGTTTCATCCCAGCGGGACAAAATGCCAGCCCCCTGTATTTCGCGAGTAAACTCGTCTATATTTGCACATGTGCATGCATGGGCGTGGCTACGCGCACCACCACATGTGGGTGTGTAGTGCGTACAAATGCATGTGTGTAGAGTGTGTGGGAGTTGTTGGCTTGTGTAAATGGGAGCGGTCGGTAGCTAATGCCAGTGGACAGCTCTGGGTCCATTAGCTTCTGTTACGGGCCGGGCCCGCCACAGCTGACCCTGAATCAGTAGAGAGCTCCACAACTGACTGTGGATAGCACATAGCCCTGGGTCTTATCGCACGCTGCTCTGAGCAGACTAGATAGCGCATACACACACACACACACATACATACACATACATGCACACATTCACACATACATGCACACACACACACATACACACACATACATACACACACATACACACACACACACACACACATACACATACATGCACACATTCACACATACATGCACACACACACACACACACACACACACACACACACACATGCCCACACGCACACACACACACACACATACACACACACACACACACACACACACACACACACACACACACACACACATACATGCACACAAGCACACATACACACACACACACACACACACATGCCCACATGCATACACACACACACACACACACACACACACACGCACACACACACACACACACACACACACACACACACACACACATACACACAGACACACACACAAGCAGACACAAATACAAATAGCCCATGCGTAGATGACATAGTCAGAAAAACATAC
>OMKY01049064.1:0-11008 GCA_900302395.1 Bregmaceros cantori | reverse complement strand
GGTGGAGGGAAGTTGGGGGTGGAGTCTTCAGGTGGTGGGTTGTACCAATTCATCACTATATGAAGGGGAGGAAAGAGCGGAGCTTGTGGGAGAATCCAACTCTAACCGGGACGCGGACACCTAACGATTAATCGCACCCGACTAATCGATTACCAAATTCGATTAGCAAATTAGTTGGCAACAAATTCAATTATCATCGATTAATCGGTTGCAGCTCTACATGTGACCACGTCGGTGAGTAACTTCAAGTCGGATGTAAGTATGTAAAACGGTGAGCGAAGCGGGGTGGATGATGTGTAATTTGTCACAGAGCGAGCTGTAGTCGGTGGCATTTGAAATGTGAGTTTTGTGTGACAAATTCATCCACTTTCGTCCACTACGATCACTTTACACAGGGAAATATACAGACGCAGGAAGTGCGTTACACCTGGCGGGGCAAATGTCAGTATTTCACGCCACATTGCATTGTTGTGTCACATGATAGTGGGTGTGGTCTCCTGTAAAAGCGGTTTGGCTGCATGTACATTTACAAGTTACAGCAATGGTTTCAGATTATGAAAGTGCAATCCCCTATTACAAGGAACTGTAACTGCAATCTAGATTAGTGACTATAGTTACTATTTTTTTCTTAATCCGATTGCTATAAATATATCGTCTTCACTACCCAAACTTGGAGAACACGTTCCGCCTGCATATGCATTGATGCAAGTTGTGCAATTTAACACAATGTGTACGAAATGCTTTACACTTATAGCACATTTGTAGAAGGTTAATACTACAAACACATGTATTCGCTATGATACTAGATCACATATTTGGAGATATAAAAATGTCACAATTTTTTCAATCTTTTTAAAAACGTGATATCACAATTTCTGATATTGAATCGGATCCAATCTCCAACCCAATCACCGATTCCAAAAGAATTGGCAATCTTTGCTCAAATATCTCCTGCCCAATAATTTGCTATACCTGTTCAACTCATAATATAATCGGAATCGGAATTCCTCCTGAATTAAATAAATTAAGAACAAACAAAAACTGACTACAGATATTATTTTAATCTAAGGATTACATTTGGATTACTTTTTTCAAAATTCTAACCAATAACGTCATGTGTTCCAAATTATTTTTTTTAAGTTATTTTTTGGGCACAAGCACCGTTTTTTTTTTTCATTGAAAGAGATAGTAACGGGATTAAATCGGAAACGGGGATGAAGAGTCAGGGGAGACATTGCAGAAAAGCCGAAGACAGTATTTGAACCTGTGGTGATGCTCGGCTTGTGCCCTGGGGGACACATGCTCTTACCACTCTGCCACTGTGTGCCACTCCCCCAAATGTTTTTAACATATTAATTTAGGCGTGATTGCCAGTTGAACAGCGGTAGTTTGTAGCAAATCATTTGTTAGAAATGATTCTGTTTCTAAAAGGTAGTCCAAAAGTATCCCTTCCCAAACCTGCCTCTCATCATGTGAAACCAAAAAGTTTGAAGCCAGAGATCGCTGTTTTATTTTTTTATTTTCTAGCCTGGTCGACATCATCGCTACACAGTCACAGCTGGGATAAGATAGAAAAGAACCGAGCAGGCGATGGAAGGCAACGAGGAACCTTCGGGGGCAAGCTTGACCTGTCTTTTTAAGACCTGTCTTGTCGTTTTAAGATCAGGACTTCTTTTTAGAAGGCGACCGACTGGATGTCCCAGTCAGTAAAACTTGAAAATAAAACAAGCTTGTCATCGCCCCTGTGTCTTACTGAGAACTAGTCTTCATTAAAAGGGTATGCCGAACTCCTCGAGAACTGCAGATACAGGTTCTTCAGGAAGCATAGAGTTTAGAAGTCCTTCTCCTTCTAACGTTTGGGGCTTTATTTCAACGTATTCGAGCGAGTTGAGAGGTTCAAGAAGTCTGTGTCCACCCTTTCGGCCCGGGTGCCGGATGGTTTGGTTGTTCGGAAGCCACATAGCGTCCCTGGATCTCAGAGGTGGGGGATGGGTGGGGGGGACTAGGAACGGCATCGCTGAGGGTGCTTTAGAAGTAGTTCACAACACGGCGCAGAGACTGGATGTTGGGGTTCTGGGCCTGCCACTCAGTGGGGCTGCAGTAGTCTCCTCTCTCCACGATGTACATACGGCCGCGGTAGTTGGGCTCCTCGTACATGGCCCAGCTGGTGACAGCACATATACATTATTTAAACAGCTTGGAAAGAGACAGCGTTAGATTCAGAGATGGCAAAAGTACCCACATTTCTTAATTAAGTAACAGTAAAATAAATTTGCGAAAAAACAACTTGAGTACAACTGCAAAGTGTCTGCTCGAGTAGTGTAAAAAGTACAGGCTCTAAAATGCACTCAAAAGTATTTTTGAAAGTACAAAGTAAAAAATACATTAGTATATAAATTGCACCTTTTCAATCTTAGTTTTACAAAAACCTAGTCTAGTTTAAGGTTCAGCGGCGACACCTAACGGCTGTCTCCCATAATACAGGCCCATGTGTCATTCTGTACTCTGACATAATCGCCCCCCCTACTGGCTCATTGACACTCTACCGCCGTCGGTGCGCAAAAAAGTAACGAGCCTTTTTGGAAAAGTAAGGAGTAGAAGTACCGATATTTCTGTTAAAAATCTACTGAGTACAAGTAAAAAGTCATCAGAGAAAAAGGTACTTCTAAAACGACAGATGACAAAACTGCTTAAGTACTTAAGTATTTGTACTTTGTTACTTACCATCTCTGGTTAGATTAGATCATTTTAGGTCATTATATTCAGCAGCTGCTGTGTGCCGAAATGAAACATGGGCCATTTTTTGCAGCTTCCTAATGTGGGACAGTCAGTTGCCTAATGACGGACAGTGAAATGTAATGTTGTACAGTTGAACTTAATGTTAAACACATTACCATCTTTTGCTTTTACCATAGTTTCACGGATATTCATTAGTTTAGGGAGGAGCCAGAGCCACTGGATCTTGGGTGTCCCACATCAGGGCAATCCACCCTAACCTCCTTAACGATGTAAATACGCAAGATGAAGGCACATTGAATTTTGGAAGGGACACAAGTTGACTCTGATGCTGAGCATGCAAATTCAAATGATTAGAGGAGTGACATGGCATCAGGTAATAACACTGTTAATAGTGCAAGGTATCAAGCTCTCACTACCTCCCAACCCCTGACTGCGACCCAAATTCCGTGCCTATATTTCTTGTATATGCAACATAGCTGATTCTGATTCTGAAAATAATCCTGAATAAATAGGTGAGAATTGAGAAAGTTTTTCTTCATATGTCTTTTTATTTAAGTTATCTCAGTTTAATATTTAATATTTTCAGAAATTATCAATATCAAATTTGCATGGCCCAATAGGGGGCATGGTCAGCACGAAACTGCCAATAATAAGGATGTCAGCATGATTACCGATTATTAAACTAGTTGCTGATTAATTTCATAGTCAGTTAGTGATTAGTCGATTAATCGCTTCAGCCCTAGCGAGAATTCTAATGGCTCACAAGCAGAGGGTGTGTGGTATTGAGTGACCAGTGTGGGCTCGGACATGGATTAGTGTGCGGGTGTTTGACTCACGCTCCGTCTCCGTAGACCTTCAGAGAGTTGATGCAGTTCTTGGAGAAGCTGTGCAGGAAGGGACAGTCGTCACACAGCTCCACACAGGGTCCGGAGAAGTTACAAGCCTCGAACAGCTCGATGCGGTAGTGCTCGCCGTGCTATTGGCAACAAAACACAACCGTCCGTCAGCAGAGATGGCAAGTAACGAGGTACATATACTTAGAAAATATTAAAGTCTGATTTGATGATTTACATATTTACAAAAACTCATATAACAAAATAGATATAACATTTTGATTTCAAATCAATTTCTTGCACAGCCCTATATTGTATAGAAATCTAAACAGTAAACATAACTGATTTTATTTAAAAGAAAGAAAATGTTCTCTACTTTCAGTGAAAGAAAGTGTTGGACCGACGAAACCCACATAGACGAGTTCGGCAGGTATTTCCGGTTAAATTTGTACTCTTCAATTCGCGCTGCCATTGAATCTGTTTTTTTACAATCACCCTATGACGCCTGTGTTATTTTGTGGTGCCGCAGAAGTCTGTCTTTTACTCAACTTGAAGACATTAGGACGCATGTGCCGTAATTTCGTTTGCCACACGGACACGCACGTACACAAACTTCACTCAAACACTGCCGCATACGCACGCACACGCGCGTATTAACAAAGTTAAAACAAATTCAGAGTTTTTGTATGTATTGTAGCATGGTTAGTGCATGGAAAACGTTTGCTGATTCCCCATGCACGCCACATCAGTGGCGCGCCACTAGACAGGCGTGTTGTTCCACCCCCAGTGGAACAAGACCACCGCTTTTACGCACAGCCCCATTTCATTCCCATATCAATTTATTGAACACACGGCCACATACACACGCACACACACACACGAGCACACGGTACGTCATAAAGTCGTGCGTGTATGATGCGCGATGAAAACTATCGTATGTTCCACTGAAATGCGGTTGGTATTTTCTGCATCGTCGTCCGCCATTCAGGAAAAGACGAGAGAAGCGTAAAAACACAGAGGACGTCTGTTTTTCGTAATTCGCTCCGGAATTATTACATCCTAAAACACGGAGATCCTGCAATCGGCCGGCAATTTCAACTCAGACGTCCTCTGTGATTATCTCGAATCACCAGGGGTCCCCACGTGAAACAAATCTAGCGCAAATTGGACTTTAACGTCACTTCGGGAGCCATTTATTTTGCTGTGTCTTTGGCTATTTTTCGATGTCTGTTCGGTGGGAGCACACACCTACAGGGTTATTTTAAAAGGATGGTGGTAACTTGCAGTGTGCTATTCCACACTCAAATGCTCTCGTGCGGATCTGTGACCCACAAATGCATGATTTAATAATCACTGCAACCCATTCCATTTTCTCATTCTTTTTGGAATTACTAGTAGAAGCAGCCTGCCCATTGGTACAGAACAACATGTGAGCACTCGGCGAGTAACTTTAAGTTGAATTTTGACTGTATTTCATCAATATTTATGTAAAATGTTGAAGGAAGCAAGGGAGGTGATGTGTATCTGGTCACAGACCGACATCTAGTGGTCGGATTTTGAACTGGTGTGCGTTTTGTGTGTTTTGTGTCCTCCTACGTTCACTACCAGACTTTACATACATACATAAAGGCATCGGAAGTGACCAACTGAAGGGCGGGACAAAATCACTCCACCCAGTGATTTGCACATAAACCCGTCTATAGAGACCACGACGCATTCGCGGGATTTCAACGTCGCCGCCCCATTCCTTCACTTTTCCTCAGCTATTGAGCAGACACTCACCATGCGCACAGGCTTGCAGGATCCCATGTGGTCGTTGTGGGAGTTCCAGCGGTGGAACTCGGGATACTCTCCGCGCTCCAGAACAAACTGCTGGCCCTTGAAGTCAGGGTGGTCGTAGCAGATCCAGGCACCACTCTCCACGCGGATAGAGTTCACCCTGTGGACACACCGACGCACAGTGTTGGGAAAGTTCACTTTTGTATGTTCAAATACCAGTTCAGTCCTTGAAAATGAATTTGTTGATTCATCGTTCATAGGTCATAATTTTGAACTATGAACAGGTGGTTCCCAAAAATGAACTTTCTAGTTCTTTTCTCTCTTTAGTTCATTTTTTAAGTTGCTGTCAGCTGTAATTTGTCAACATTATTGACAGTGTACAAGCAGAACAAAAGTAAGTAACAGTGCAGTTTGGAATGTGTTTTTGCTTTTTTTGCTGCATTACTGTTCAGAAGGCTTTTGAAATAATATATGAACTAATTCTAAAAATACAGCTCTGTTAATGACCTCAAAAGAAGAGTGCATTCACAATTATAAGTTCATCAAGCATAATTGAACGTCTTGTTCATGTTCGACTAAAATACAAAGGAGTTCATGAACAATCGTTTTTTGAACAAGTTCGGTTACAACACTGCCGACACACACACACACACACACACATGCTCAACTCACAAGCATATTGTTTCTGTTCTTAACCTACTCAAAGGTTTGAGTAATATCTTAATTTCATTCTTTGTGCCATTTCTTATGATCATAATTTGAAACATCTCATATGCAGACAAAAAGTTGGGCATATGAGTATCACCTCTTCTTGACCTTCCGGCATCTCTGTTGTGTTAACATTTTTAATTGATCAAAAGGGGAAAAAAAGGTTTGGCTGTAGCTCAGTTGGTAGAACAGCCGTTCAAATGACTGGAGGGCTGAAGACCAAAAGCATGTGTGAGTCCACTGACTAAAAGAATCTAGAATCTATGCTTATGTAAAGGGGTTAATTGGTCAAATATAGAAAGGAAAGAAGACAGAATTGCTCTTCAACTCTTCACTTCACTATCACTGTTACCTGTTCATGAAGCCGCGGTCCTGGAAGTTGTCACAGTCTCCCATGACCTCCAGCTTACGGCCGGTGAAGCACCGGCCCTCGTAGAAGGTGATCTGGCAGTGACACAGAGTTTTCTTACGTTACTATCGACTCACCGGCGAGAAATCTGGATTGCCTCCAGGGCTGGACTAGGTCAGGCATTTTTAAAGTTATTTTTTTGGGCGCAAGCGCCATTTTTCATTGTTTTTATTTAGAGACAGCAACAGGATTAAATCGGAAGCCGGGATGAAGAGTCGTTTTTTTACAAATATATTTTACTCTTACTCAAGTAAAAAATGGGTATTTTTGCCATCTCTGGATACGAGCAGCTACCCGTGGTATCAAATGAGTAAGAGACTAAGTTCAGCTCATTGCCGAGTGTCTACCAGATCGTATTTATATGCCTCCAACGATACCGCAATGTTGCTTTGGATTCCCTTCTGAGTTGCTAACTGGTCCACACTCACGTCGCACTAGGGTGACCAGATGAGGTTGTTAAACTAGGCTACAAATGTAAACATTGCTGAATGTGGAAATCGTGAGAAGTCGAAGAATAACACATAATAAAATATTTAAATGATGTGGACATGCTGTCGTCTGTGTTCTAGTAAAGATAGGCTATAGTTGCAGTTATAGGCTGCTGCCTGGGGTTAAAAAGTCATTATTTGGTACAAGTTTAGTCACTTGGTGGTTGCCAACACGTCCCTATAAATGGAAACTGAATAAAGCTTGGCAATGGGCTGAGCTTTTCCAAGTCTCTTTTCTGGAAAGAGCTGCCCATGTTTTTCTTTTTCTTTTTTTAAAACTATTTTTTCCGGCGTCAGCGCCGTTTTTCCAGCTTTTATTGGATAGGATTAGTCGGAAACTGGGTTGAAGAGATCGGGGGTAGACATTGCAGACAAGTCGACGAGCGTAGTCGAACTTGCGACACTGCGGACGCTGTGGTAGACACAGCGCCACTAACATGAATGGGGTCGCGTTGGGTGCGGTGTCCATAACCACTCGGCCATGTTGGTTTGTTTTGATTGATTAACAGACGGCTGGAGAAAAGAGATTGAGAGTTGACCTTGTGCCTGTGTCCGTAGGTGTTTACGTTCGAGGGTCAATTCCTGCTGAAGTTCGGCGAGAAGGGCACCAAGAACGGGCAGTTCAACTACCCGTGGGACGTGGCCGTCAACTCGGAAGGAAAGATCCTGGTGTCGGACACCCGCAACCACCGCGTGCAGCTGTTCGCCGCCGACGGCTCGTTCCTCAACAAGTACGGCTTCGAGGGCGCCCTCTGGAAGCACTTCGACTCGCCGCGCGGCGTCGCCTTCAACCGCGACGACCACCTGGTGGTCACCGACTTCAACAACCACCGTCTGCTCGTCATCCGGCCCGACTGCCAGTCGGCGCGCTTCCTGGGCTCGGAAGGCACCGGAAACGGGCAGTTTCTACGGCCACAGGTAAGAAAAATGACGATTCCGTACGAAATGCCTGCAAGTTAAAAGCCGGATTCTACTTCTGCAACCGTGCACGCCAAATGTCGCGTCGGTCTGGCCACGCACCAGTTTTGCTGTTATGCTTCTGCAGCCTCGATGCACAGCGACTAGCGACGCACAGAAGTTTCCGCCGAAGCGCTGGTGGGAAGTCGCGAGTCGCGGCAGCAGCGAACAGCGGGAGAGAGAGGGAGATAGACGTCCAGACCAGTTTGTGAACGGAGGAGTGTGTGTATATGTGTGTGTGTGTGTGTGTATATATGTGTGTATATATGTGTGTGTTGCTCTCTCTGTTTGTCCTTCTTTGGAACACACACAATACACTTATGTCTTTCTCTCACTGTCGAAACCTTCCGGCTCATGCACGGAGTCCAATATCACTTTTATTTAGGCTTCGGAGAACGATGGAAGATACCGGCGCTCTCTGTTATATTATATTATTGCCGTTGACCGGTTGACTTTTTAACCAACACGGAACCCCCGTGGAGACACAATTTAAGCGGATAGTCCCGATCCCTCCAGTGGATCCAGTGGAACCAGGGCTTAATAGTGTACAAATAGCTCCTAATTACAACCGTGCATTCTTTTTTGTGAACAATTTTTTATTTCACACTTCACAAACCAATCACGGTTGCAAAGTCATTCACATTATAACCCCCCCCCCAGTGGTTTTTCAGTGTTCTGTCAGTGTTCTTATTTCAGCTTTTCCGTTATAGCAGCTGCAGCTCCTTTCCATGAGTCCAGTGTATTTGCTGTCGCTCTGTTAATCCGTGCCGTAGAGAGTTCCAACATGACAGCATCCAGGAAGTATTCCAGACATTTTCCTGGTGGCAGCCAACGTTGTACAACAGTTTTTTTGCCGCCGTTAATCCAGCGAGCCATATCTTCCATGGTTTGGTGACAACCGTGCATTCTTGATTTACAACACATCCCCGTCTTTCTCCTCTAACGCAGGGCGTGGCGGTGGACCAGGAGAACCGCATCGTGGTGGCAGACTCCCGGAACCACCGCGTGCAGGTCTTTGAGCCCAACGGGAACTTCTTGTGTAAGTTCGGCTCGCAGGGCAGCGGGCTCGGGCAGATGGACCGGCCGTCCGGCGTGGCGGTGACGCCCGACGGAGTCATCGTGGTGGTGGATTTTGGCAACAACCGCATCCTCAAGTTCTGATCTTCAAGTTCTGATCCAGAGCCTTCTCGCTCCTTCGTTGTTTTTCTTTTTCTGTCGTATCCCCAACGTTGTGAAGAGATTTTACTTCTACTCTATTTCTCTCTCATCTCAGCCAGTTTGAAGGTACAGGACGGAGAGAGGGGAAACATATCGTTACTACATCTCAAGGAGAGCGCTCGCCAAGCTCCTGTGAAATTTTTTTGCCAACCTTTGTCCGAAACGGGAAACCTTTGTCCGATACGGGAAACCTTTGTCCGATATGGGAACTTGACCTGTGGTATTAAGTCAGACGGTGGTGAAGAAACGTCGACCGTGACGAAAAAAAAAAAACACACCTTTTTTTTTTTTAAATGTTTGTTCCCTCTTCGTGGCTCCGCTCATATATATTTTTTTTTTTAAAGCTCTGCTCAAGTAGCCATCTCAGGGACGCTGACATGTTCAACGGTGATTTGATATTTCTTCAAACCATTTCCCCCGCTAGTCTTTACTTTGCTGCCCTCCTCCTCCTCTGCTACGACACAATTTCTACCTCAACATGTTCGTCATGAATGTACCCCCCCAACACACATTGTCTGAGCAGGGGTGTAGTGAAGCTTTACAAAGAAGAGCAACAGAGAAATTACAAGGATCGATAAATCTACCTCAATAACAATTTTTTTTTTCTACTCTTTATTTTTTTTGTCTTTCTTGGGTTTAATATTTGCACAGGATTAATGGGTTTGTTGCTGTGCGGTCCAACCAAGCACGGAAGTTTCTAGGTTGTTTTGCCGAGACGATACTCTCGGACCACTGTACCACCGCAGTGACTAAACCGGCGCCAAGTTTTGGGCGTCATCTCACGTTCGTTTCTCTTCTCCCCCAAGTTGTGTGTTTTGTTTTTGTTTTTGTTTTTTTCTGAAATCTTGTTTCTGTCGGAAGTAGCGCCAGCGGGATCGGTGAGCGGCGCTCGAATGCCAAACGTTATCGGGAATCAACTTACAAAGAATAAGAAACTCAGGTCATTGTCGTTTCGTCGGTTTATAGAACCCCCACCCTGCTTGGAACACCATCATTTTAACAAAAACTAAAAAAAAATCACTAACGCTTTATTTTACAGTGCGCTTATTACCGTTTAACTAACTGGTAACTACACGTTAGCAGTCAGTATTTACTGAGTAATTACAAGGTATATGTACCATGTTACTACCGGGTTATTACTTGGCATTTGGGTTGTTTCACGCGACGTCACAGGTGGGCGGCGGCCATATTGCTGCCAGTGTGCGGTTTGTTTACACTCTCACTGCGTGCCCAGAGACACAGTTTGAGAGAAAGAACTGTTAAAAAGTGTAAAATATAAATAACAAATAAAATATATGTAAATAAAATATTTAAATCCCAGAAAGGATGTGGGATATACCAGGACACGCTAGAAAAGGAGGGCAGAGAGAAATATTTAGAACAGATAAACAACCGGGCACTGGCACCAATATGGCCGCTGGTGCAACAGCCCTATCACTAATATTCTTGACAACCATGAAGTAATATACCTTATATATCCAGTACTTACACATTAAAAACATGGCACATTTTTAGATGATATCGAGCAAATTTACTCAGTAAATATCGATTGACTCACTGGTAGTTACCTAGTAACTTACTACTTAATTACTTCAATTACTAAGATTATAACTAACATACCTAACATACCTGGAAGTGACTTGGTAATATCCTGATGGTCGTTAGATAGATATATATCTAGATATATATATCTTGCTATTGATAATTAGTAATTACTTAATTATTATAATTTGTAATTACTGTGTATTGATTACTAGTAGTTAGCAGTTAAATATATGGTAATAAGCATTCTGTATTATAAAGTGTTACTATCTAAAAAATCTACAACCCCCCCACACACACACAAAAAAAGGTTTAAGTATATATTCCCCTGTACA
>OMKY01049062.1:0-11343 GCA_900302395.1 Bregmaceros cantori | reverse complement strand
ATTTTTCCTCTTCCAAGCTTCGAAATTCAACAGCTTAGCACTTTGCTAAGCAATATCATAATATATGACTTGATGATATCTACCTAGTACTCTACCATACTGCTACTGCACCCTTTACCAGGGGGTTCCCACCCTTCCGAAATAACTCTATTCCAATCATCTGCAATTCATTGTGTTGGATGTTGGTGTTGGATCGGATAATTTTGGCGTACTAATTGCAGTGATGTAAAGTTCAAATCCCCAAAACAATCTGCTCGTTAAGGTTGGGGTTAGGTTAAGGTTGGGGTTAAGGTTTTGACGGCAGCCTAACAATAAGCGGATCAGTTTTCAGTTTTTGGATGTGCACTTTGCATCACAGCAATTCGGAATTGACATGGAGACGTGTAACCCCTTTGGCAATACTAAGGCAGTGTTGTGATATTATATTATTTACTGTACAAGTGTGCTGACCATGGTTCCGAACCGGTTCAAGGAACGAAAACCGAAAACGAACAGAATTTTACTATATTTTTATGAGGAGCGGAAACGGAAGCGGAAAAAATATTTCTTTAACTGTTCCGGAACAGACACAGAACATAATGAAATCCACAAAACGGGTTAAAAACGTTTTTTTCTGTTCTCTATATATTTTAACATATCCTTTCCTTTTGTCCACTTTCACTGTCAGTCGGCACGCATCTGGGGCTCCATCTTGTGGACAGACGTACGCGAATGTAATGCCGTTTTAAACCCGGTTTTCACGTTAATACAGTTACACTTACACTGAAGTTTGAAAGTCCACCAAATGTATTTTGTACAAACTATACCTTAACTTAACATTGCACACTATAAGGAACTTTAAGAACGAACAGAATTTTCGTGTTCCGAACCGGTTCAGGACTGATATTTTGGTGGCGGAACGGTTCCGAGAATGAAAACGTTAAACATAGGCCTGCCTGAACCGTTCGGAACAGAACGTTTGAAAAATAATCTTTTCAAGCCCTGGTGCTGACCAAAGTTCAAATGCCATGTCTGTGTGCCTCCACGACCTGGCAATAAAGTGATTCTGAATCGGCAGAGCAGTAAAGTTGCACAGCTTTACTCCTACCTAATGTTGTGTGAATGGATCCCAGCGTCGCTGTCCGTGCTACACACAACATTCCTGCCTAACGAGCATCAAACATCAGTAAATTGGACCAGTCGTATTCTTTCATGGTTTCATTTACACTTGAAGAAAGCCGGGGGTGCGTTCCTCCAGTCCTGCGTGTAGAGTCCTTGATTAAACAAACTCTCGGAAGGCTCGTATTTTTCTGCGCTAATTGCTTTTTGAATTGTGCAGCGTTTTTATTGTTCCGCCGTTGCACTGCGTGCGGTAATAAATGAAGCAGAGGAGGTTGGAGGAAGGTAAAAAAAAAAAAAAATGAGAGAAAGTTGGACTGTTAGTGTTTATGTTCAGAGCGCGATTAATAACGAGTCCATTACTCTCCTTCTATAGGCAGCCTGTGCTCACTCGTCCTGTTCATTAGGCCAGTGGTGCGGAAACTGTGGCACGCGTACCAGCAGTGGTACGTGAGCATGCTTTGATGCTTTGTCATCATCATCACTCCCATAGTCTGGCTGACCGTTGCCATTCAAGATTCAGTGGCTCGTGACGTGTCTGTACCATTTTATGGCTGTGGTTAGAAGATCTTCATATGGTCCAATAGCTTGTTTTATTTTGGCTTTCACTTCTTCAGTCTGGTGGGACGTGGGATGATTTTATATTTAATTTTTTCACGTTTTCAAGTTATTCTTCGGGCGCAAGCGCCGTTTTTCATTCTTTATTGAGGGAGCTAGTGACAGGATTAAATCGGAAACTGGGATGAAGAGTCGGAGGGAGACATTGCAGAAAAGCTGCACTGCTCGACCGATGGTCTGGGCTCCCTACCCGCTTCATCTCGTGCCCCCATTTTTTTTCTCCACGCATTTTAAAGATATTTGAAATCACAAAAATGATCATCAATTAAATCACAGCAGAATGATGCACATGGCTGAGCCGTTTAGCAACACCCAAAATCAATTGCACACAACACAGTGAGACTGCCCGCATGATCGCCTTCCTTGAAACATGGAGGGAGACATAGAATACGCTTTCGAAGCGAACTTTCGAGAAGCTGGTGACCATCAAGCAGTATTGAGAATGAGATTGCGGCTCTTCACTGTTAAGGTACCAACAACTAACTACTAAGGACGCAAGAGACAAGGAAAGAATGGAGTTTCAAACTCCTATAATGATAAATAATAGCTGGAGACGACTCAACGTCTATTTGTGGGTAAATGAGCACATGACAGAATCTAACAATACTCAATGGTGTTATGATGTAGAAGAGGAATTCCCCGTCGGTTAGAGTGGAATGTCCAGTGAGGCGTGACGTAGTCGATGTGGAATACTCAACTTCGGGGACAAGGAAGATTAATCAGGAGAGGCAGTGAGTCATGGAGATCCGCTCAGCATTCTGGATCAAGGTGGTATTAAGCATCTGGAGCCCCGGAGAGCGCATGAAATCATCTCCGGAACCGGATGTTCCCCAACCCTTTCCAAAATTTATCAGAATGATTCAAAATGTATGCGGAACATTTGTTGGGTCAACGCGTTGGATTCAGAGCGCAAACACAGTTACACCTGACACGCAGATTAAGTCAAAAATAAAGCTGCAAGCGATGCAGAAATGGGAACATACGCGCACAACATCACATTCAATACGCAGCATCAACAGCGACGAACTTCCATGGACAACACAGCTGAATGGCCAGGGCTGGCTTTGCATGCTCCCTGCCGCGCATGACGTAGCGGCATTCATCCCAGAGGTGGAACGGCAGAAAACTCAACGTGCCGTGCTGGGGGAGAAAAAAAATTAGGCTAAGTAGAGTGTTTTTTTCCCCCCTCTGTTCCTGTTCTCGGCGCGCTATTCCCCTGCTGTGATTTAGGATCCGCACTCACACTAATACCGCGTATCATCGGAACAAATGCGTGCAGGCCTGGAGTGGAAGTGGGGGGCTGTTTGTCAGAGCTAATTTTAGACACTCGTGAATCTGTAATACGTGTTTTTGCTACAAACAGCACTGTTTGCTGAGAGAAAAAGCCTGCATATTTTAATTCACTAGCCGCAAATAACCATCTCTCTCTCTCTCTTATTTCTCTCTCTCTCTGTCTCCCCGTGTCTCCTTGGCGAAGTTAATTACCGATACGAGTCAGTCCGTAATTGTCTTAATAAAGCATCAAAATGTGGTCAATACGTATGCGGGGGGGGGGATGGGATACCAATTGCTCCAACAGCGCTCTACGTGATTCGCTCTAAAGGGCACGCGTGACAATCAGTCGCTTAATGGACTTGGGGGACAAATGGACAAATAATGAGACTGAAAGGAATCGATAGGGAACACTAATAACAATGGTGGCTCGCGCTCGCACCCGCCTTGGTGCGCGTAAAACACTGTCAATGTCATGCTTTAATGCAATCAACATTTCTGTGCGAGCTCGCACGCGTGTGTGCGTGCACATACGTACACACATACATGCACGCACTGGCAGCACCAATATATGTGCAAAACAGTAAAGCATCGCTACCTGCCCTGAAATATAGCGCACTATGCACTTCCTTTCTTAGTGCATACTGTGGCGGTTTAGTACGGTCTGAAATCAAACTAACGTCCGTTTTGCACTCACCAGAAATGACGCTGTGACGATTCGGCAGGTTTTGCAAGTCATTCCAGTTTTCTCAATGTGTCATGATGTTTGTTTACATCATGTGACATGTCACATGGGTTTTGTTATTATTTTTTTTGTTTACAGCATGACCCACGTGGAGTTATATAGGTATAAGTACGTCTGTGACACCTGTCTACGCGTATGTGTGGCCATTGTGTGTGTGTTTGTGCAGTTTGTTTGTGTAGCTGACGTTATGTGTGCTTGCAAGTGTTTGTATAACTATCAGTCTGTTGAGCATGTGTTTGTATACCTGCTTGTATATATGTAAGTAGATGTCTGTGTGTGTGTGTGTGTGTGTGTGTGTTTGTGAGTATTTGTGTCTGTCTATCTGTTTGTCTACCTGTATGTCTGTTTATGTGGATGTGTCTGTGTGTTTGTGTACCTGTGTGTGTGTGTGTCCTCTTTGTGTGTTGTGTGTTCCTGTGCTCAGTCATCCACAGCTCAGTGATTAGAAAGAAGGGTTGCCAGATCTCCTGAGAGAACCAGAGCCAGGTCTAGCAGCACACAGCCAGACTAGGAAACACCCAGGAAGCGCAGACCTCTGCCAAGGCATGTCTCTCCGTCCTCCGAGCCCCGTGATAACTAACCTGGCGCTCCCAAACTCCCACAGCGCTGCGTGGCTTGCTGCCGAAGCGTCACATATCGGTGCCTCAAATCACAATCTACAGAATGTTCAAAATATACATGCTGATTTAGCATTCCAGGAAGTAGTAATAGGGCTCTTGCACGGTGATGTCACGGTTTGATGGCGGTGGACATTATGGTGGTATCATTGCGCTCAGACGAACAGGCAGAGAGCAATATTTGCATGATATTGTTAGTTTAAAAGTGTTCTATTAATTATTTATCCATTGTAATATGCTATCAATCGGCAGCAGATGGCAGCCTAACTATGTCCATTGTATTTAGCCCTACGTAATGGTAAAGTATACAAGTACGTATACGCATACTTCACCGTACATTATACCACCAAAATGTCTTCCGCTGTCAAGCTGTGACATCACGTTCAACAACCCTATTGTAAAACAATTAATCAAATCAAAGTAACTTACTGGATCAGCTTCAGTTGATATAAATACACAGGGTTGTGAAGGTTACTTTTGGATTACATTTTTAGAAAAAGCTTTAATCAATTAATTTATAACAAATGATGCAGCTGTTCAACTCATAATATCGCCTGGACTCATACTTGGAATTTAATAAATGAAATTTGGAACACATTAAGTTTTGTTTGATCATATTTTAGAAGTGAACTTCATGCCATGCGAGAATCTGTTAACACAATTGTCATTTTATCAAAGTGCGTGATCAAAAGATATGTTGGTAATTCCACAAAGCAACTGGGCAAGTCATGTATTTCAATATAATAGATATTAAAACAACGCAATTTAAACAATATATTCATGTTGACTAACTTATCAAGTGGGAACAGGTTACTCTGTACTTTCAGTGCTTAAGTAACTATTTGGATGCATACTTATTTTACTTGAGTAGTATTTGGCTACTGTAACAATACTTTTACTCAAGTACATTTTCTGACTACTTTGCCCATGTTTGTAAAAAGACATTTCTGATGCCCCAATAAAACAAATAACAATTTCCTAAAATTAATGAGCAATTTAGTGTAATTAGAGTTTAGGCTATAAACAGTTTTAATTGAATCTTTGATTGATTCTAACAGGGACTGTACTTATTTTTTATTTTGCATAAACATATTTCCATGCATTGTGATTATATCTGTATCTAGCTTGTGCAGTAACACAGCGCTGCCTGAAGGGGGCTACAGTGCTCTCTGCTGAGGGGATCATTAGGGTTTAACTTGATGTGTGTGCGTGTGCGCCCCTAGCCATGTGTGTCAGCCGCGCTGACCTCATCTGGCAACGGTCAGCGAACACACAGACTTTCTGATGACTGTGTGCGTGTGCGCGCGTGCCTACGACTCAAGTGTGTGTGTGTGTGTTTGCAGACTCATTCAATTCTATGTGTGTGTGTCTGCATCTTTTGTCCTGTTTACGAGATGCTAAAATTGAGGGGGATTTTCTCGCTGTACTTTAGCGTTGGGGTCCTGTCCCGAGAGGTTCCACGTTCCATAAACTTCTTCCGAGTGGAAAGATCCGTCGCGCCGGATCCGCGCGGTAGTTACCTTACGTCACCGTGTTTCAGCGTCGTCTCCTCCTGCGTGCGGCAGGTTGTGTCGATCTCTGGCAGAGAATTATCTTGTTCCGAGCCAAGGATGTCTCGAGACATTTTGACTCCAGACAACTTTACTGAGGTGGAACTTTGTTGTTGTTGTCTTGCAGAGGTAGACATCATTCTGAGCATGTTCCAAGGAGGGGATCTGATAGAAGGTTACAGTTTTTTTCTACTGAAATAGGAGAGGCTCTTTTTTTCAACTCGTCCAGTGCTAGCCCTTTTCAAATTCGGCACGTCCCGGTGCCAGTGTTTTTTCAAGACAGAAAATTAAGTTTTGTGTCCTTGTCAACAGAACACATGGCAAAGGAAACTTGAGACTCTCCTTTGCCAAAAAAATCTGTTTCCATTCTTTAGTTATGGCCTCCAGAACAGGGGTGGGCATCAGTAAAAACTGCTGATTTCTCTCAAAAACTTGAGTACTGACAGTGGCCACTAGGTGGTCTCTCTGTCCTCGGCCACTCGCATGGTATCACTCAGCCTGCAGCTTGTCCACTCTTGGATGTTATCTTCCCATCGAGATCCCCACAGAGTTGAGATGTCTCTGCAGGCTCCTCGGCATCTCGTATAGAGAACACATCACCAACGAAGAAGTGAAAGCCAGGATAAAACTATATACAGATCTACTAACCACAATCAAAAAACTAAAATGGTATGGACATGTCACGAGATCCCAAGGACTCTTAACTCATTGAATACCAACCCTTTTTTTGGAATCATGCCCAAAACTCCCAGACATTTCGACCATTTTTGACGTTTTTTGTAGGACCACAGCATATTATCTGACAGGGCAACTGAAACATGCAATGGCATGTTTGAAAGGCGAGACTTTTATCTATAAGTCACAGAAAACCGTGTGTCTCTAGGTTTCTTGGTTCACCTTGCAATCCTACGCTAAACCAAGGCAGGTGTCTGCAAGAATCGCAGTGACGTTGAAGAGGAGATATCACGGCTTTTCTGAAACCTACGCCTGTCGCGATTTGAATACCCCTCCACCACCCCACATTCCCCGGCTACGGGAGGGTGCCGACTGCACCCCTCCCCTTCGCTCCTCGGGAAAATGGCAACGGCCGCTTGGGAGATGGAAAGGCACGTCGCGGACCGGCAGTCGGCCCGGACTCTGCGACGAGAGGCCGGGCACCGTTTCATCGCCGATGCGCAACTCCAAGTTGTTATAATATGCATTGTTGTACCAGACACTTTAACACAAGTGGGGAGCACATCCGCAAGTGATTGCGGCTAATTTCACCCTCTGGAAACCGGCACACGCGATTGAACACAATGTGGAAATGACTAGAGGATTTTGGGTCGCTGACACACTCCGTACGTGATGATTAAAATGTCCAGATGATCGCACAAGTTTTAACGATCATCTATGACAGTTCTGTTCATCACAGAGCTCCCAAAATCACACACATTATGCATCAAAGTGTCTAGTTTTGAAATAGGCAAAAAAAGGAAAAAAACGCAACACTACGTTTTGGGAGTCAACGCATGGGGTACTGCTAGCATACTGCTAGCAAGTACTGTGCTAGCAGTATGTGTGGCAACGCATTGTCAATGCAAGTGCTCGTAGAGTAGCGCGATTGCGATTGACACCACCAGCGAAGATGGCAATTACATATTCCAGAGTCCACTGTGACCCGTACGTCTGGTCACATGAGCGCGGTGAAGCAAAATCTGATAAATTCTTCCGCTTGTCATTTCCAACTCTAGAAAATTTCACCCAGATCCGAGCACACCTTTTTCAGTTATCCTGGGGACAAACCAATGCGACCAAAAACATAACATTTCCAGCGCTCTGCCTAACCAACTGAGCTACTGTACAGCACACAAAACAGGTTCTTAACGAGGAGATCCACAGAGCTATTCTTTGTGCCACTGGTTCTATTGGTGAAAAGCTGCGTGCTTACTGCTGCTGACTGGATATGAGGTCGGTCGACCCCTAGGGGCGCACGTGATCAGAATCAATGAGGCCCGGAAAGCCATACCTCATGATGTCTTGGGTCTTCAAGGTCAAATTATAACAATGGCAGTAGACCCCACTTCCCCTTCCCATCTACTATCACCATGGAAAATGTATCCATGATGGTAGGATACATTTTAATTAACTCATTCAGTGCCAAAGAGGTGTTTCGGTGTTTTAGTGAATAGTACTGCTGAGTGGTTTTAATACCCCCCCCCAAAAAAAAAATAGATTGATTGTAGTACCCCTATCTCACCGCCAGAGGGCACCATATTGTCACGGTATACTGCCACCTAGCAGCCACCGTCGGCACTTCACCCGCATTTATTTAAGATTTTGTGAGAGGTTTTTAGTGACACCCACACCTGTTCTGGAGGCAATAACTAAAGAATGGAAATGGGTAGAAACAATCTTTTTTTCTGATGAAAAAGGAAAGAGTCTGAAGTTTCTTTTGCCATGTGTTTTGTTAACAAGGACACAGAACTTACACTTTTTTTCAAACATTTTTATTGTTTTCCAAATGTTATGACAGTGAAACAAAAGACAAAAACACAAAACAAAAAACAAAGACAATACAGCAGCAACAATCACGTTGTCCTCAGTCCATTCAGGTAGTCCATCACCGGTCTCCATGACTTATCAAACACCTCCAGCCTGTTGGTTCTACCTCAGGTTCTCCAGGCCGCCTCACCCAGTTCTCTGAGCCACATCTCAACGGTGTCCGACTTCCAGTGTCGCAAAATTAGTCGCTTGGCAAGCATTGTGCCCAGAGACAGTGCATGACTAATTCGGGCAGCATATGTAGAGCCCTCATCCGCTGTTCCCAGAACAGCCACCAGGGGACAGGGTGTACATGGGTGGTTATAAGCTTTGGAAAAGAAGTCAAATATTGAGGACGAGAATGATTGACAGAACTTAATTTCTATGGGTCTTGAAAAAAACACTCACATGTTTATAGACAGAGAGTGCTGAATTTGAAAAGAGCCGACACTGGATGACTTAAATTGTCTATATCTCTTGACATTGTAGCACAAACTAGCAAAAATGTTGTGATTGGTGAATTTTCCATATTTGAACAGAGGGGGTGGGGCTGTTCCATGCCATGACCAAGTATGGGAAAAGTCATGTCCATATTGGCTTGGGATATAATATTGTTTGGGAAAGTTGGGGGGCACTTCCGTTAGGCTGTACGTCCATGTGTACATTTTGTGTGTGTTTAGCAGAGTGTCGAGTGAGACCTCAAATCACCCCCCCGCCCACTCCACACCCCCCGACCCACACATACACACAAACACACACCATTTAAGTCCAACAATAAAACTCTAAGAAAACAGGGCATACATTAAACGTATTCAACTAATGAGTGGACTGCATTCCCTGCTGCCCCAGACCTGATATATCACCATTAGAACAAGACCAGCATTCCACAGACCACACTCACTCACCCCCACAGACACACACACATACTGAGAAACAAAGACGTGCACACATATACACACACACACACACACACACAGAAATAAGAGACTTACAGAGCCATACATACAAACACACACACACACACACACACACTGAGAAACACAGACGCACACAGACAGACACACACACACACATACTGAGAAACAAAGACATGCACACATATACACACAGACACACACACACAAACACAGTGAGACACACACAGAGACACACACACACACACACACACAGAAATAAGAGACTTACAGAGCCATACATACAAACACACACACACACACACACACACACACACACACACTGAGAAACACAGACGCACACAGACAGACAGACACACACACATACTGAGAAACAAAGACATGCACACATAGACACACACACACACACACACACACACACACACACAGAAATAAGAGACTTACAGAGCCATACATACAAACACACACACACACACACACTGAGAAACACAGACACACACACAGATACACACACACACACACAGAAATAGAGACATACAGACACAGATATACAGACACAGAGACGCACACTGAGAAGGACACACAGACACACACAAATAGACACACACACACACTGAGAAACAAAGACATACATACATACATAGACACAGACACACACACATACATAGAAATAGAGACCTACAGACACACACACACACACACACCGCAAGTTAGTGCATCTTTTTGTTATCTGAGTACTGTAATCTGATTACATGTAGTTATTAGTCAACTTTGAAAACCAAGGAATGGAGGAAAATGAGAAAAGGGATAGTAAGAAATAAATAACAATAAAAACTACAAAGAGAAGGGAGACAAAAGGCGAAGTAGGGGCGCAATGGAACATCTTAAAATAACCCCCATTATCTGCCAACAGAGCGAGAAAATGACTCTGGCCAAGACGCTGCCGGCGGAGCAGAAATTCTCCGCTCCCGTCGAGCGGCCAGACGCGTTCGGAGCGGCCGCTGGCCAGACATGAAAACAAAACATCTCGTCGGGATACAAAATAAAATATTCTCAGATAAGACGCTGGCGAGAGCGCAACATTCCGACAAAGACACAGCGACTGTGTTCTTGTCCACCGGCGAGAGGAAGACATTACTTACACCGACGTTTTTCGAGGATATTGAGAGCTAATCTCTGAGAAAAAAAAATTATTTAGGTCAGTGCTGAGGAATTCTAGACTGGCAAGCTAAAACCAACAAATCGTAGACGCATCGCAAGCGACTAGACGGTCCAACCAGGCAGACAAATTAGATAGTCGCCCAAATTTGGGCTGTCCAATCAGCAACCCATTAAAGGCTGATTCATACCCTATGTGTGGCTAATTACGTACTTAATCCTTCTGTCCGTTCCACGCATTGCCGCCTTCATACCTCCGAGCGTCTTTCACGTTACTGTGTGCAACAACAGCTATTTATACTCAATAGTGCCCCCCACATTTTCCGGTAGTATTGCTCCGTTTCATCCGTTTGCACTCAACTCAACTCAACTCAACAGATTTTTATATAGCGCCAAAATCGCAGCCGAAGCTGCCTCAAGGCGCTTCACAAAAGTGATTACGTTTTTAGTATTAGATTTAAGGAGTATAGCAGCTCTTTACCTAACTACCCCCCAACCTTGATTTCGCAGTTAAGGACAGTAATTTGGGGTTGTTTACAGAACTCCTTTAACGGAGGACTGGAAAGAAGAGAGAAGAAAGAAGAAAAAGGAGATCAAGACTTTCAGTCAGTCTTGATCTCGGCCTAGTTGAAAATCGTTAATGTTGATTTGTTTTGACAGAACTCCTTTAACGGAGGACTGGAGAGAAGAGGAGAATTGAAATTCTCAATCTCGGCCTAGTTGAAGAAATAACTACTGCTTTGGAAATTTTTTGTTGTTGATGTTAGTTAATTTTGGTTGATTAACAGTACTCCTTTAACAGAGGACTGGAGGAAAGAGGAGATTGAGATTTTCAATCAGTCTCAATC
>OMKY01049059.1:4050-24167 GCA_900302395.1 Bregmaceros cantori | reverse complement strand
GAACCACCGGCATGGGAGCAATCTGGATAATCTGCCGGAGGGAGGACAGGGAAAGTAGGACGGTGAGGTAGAGCAGGACGATTCATGTCAGCAAACTCTCAACAGTCGCTTAAACGCAGAGATGGCAAGTAACGAAGTACAAATACTGAACTACTGTACTTAAGTAGATTTTTCAAGTATCTGCACTTTTACTCCTTACTTTTCCCAAAACAGGGTCGTTACTTTTTTCATTTATTTTTTCTGCGACATGGTTGGACTATGTGTATAGCATGAATGAGTCAGTAGGGGGCAGTACTCGGTAAGGCTGAACGATAAACCGCAAAAGTAGGTTAACCGCGGTGCGCCCCCTTGCGGTTAATAGACCGCGAGGGGTACAGTTTTAACCGCAGTTTCTTGTCTCCCGTTTAAAAAAAAATCCCCATGCATGCTGTGCCTTTTCCCCCTATACGAATCCCTTTCCCTCGCCGTCTCTCTCCATTCTGTTACCATTTAATAATAATTTAAACATTTAAAAGAATGACAGATGGTTAGAGTTGCCAACACGTCTGCAAGTTTAACGACGCCGGTTCGCATTGAGGAAGCGATCTAATGTTTACGGAAACGCGGAGGTTTGCTGTTATTTCACACGTAATGCGGCCACTGTCAGTTTTAGCGCTTCCAGCCTCATAGTGATACACAACGTAGCGCGGCTGTCTGCGGTACACGGAGCTGATGCGCTCTGTTTTAAAGAATGAATACAAACCCTTCGTTAATTATACAGCAAGGCAACGAACTGCAAAATTTCCAGTTGGCTAATATTATTGTTGTTCAATTATTTATTTATTATGCTGTATTAAAAACGTAAAATGTTGCGTCTGTGTGTGGGGAGGGGGCGTGTTAGTTCATATGGTATGTATTTGAAATGCATTTTATTTTATTCAACTTACTTTTCTTTTTCATACACTTCTTTATTAAAGTTTGCAAAATTGTTTTTTTTATAACATAGGTCTGGTCATTTATAATGGATTTGATTTTAATATATATTTTTTAGTTCCTCAAAAATGTTAGCCAACTCGATGCTACTGCACCTGCTTCCTGCCTCTGAAAATGTGTTGCTATGTTTGCTATGTCTGTACAATTATTCATTCTAATTAAAATAATAATAATAATAATAATAATAAAACCGCAATTAAAAACCGCAATTAATCGCAAAAAAAAACAAAACGCAATTTTTATTTTTGGGCAAAACCGTGCAGCCCTAGTACTCGGTAATGCACTGAGTACAGTAGCAGTTAATACATTGTTTTTATTCAGTCTCTGGGTGTGCCCTATAACAAAAAAAAATATGTGAAGTGTTAAGGCAAATTTAGGTTTCGTACTTGTTACTTTTAAAAATACTTTTTGAGTACAATTCTCCGCCTGTACTTTTTACTATACTTGAGTAGATATATTTGGATTAGTACTTTGTAGTCTTACTCAAGTTGTTTTTTGCAAATGTATTTTACTCTTACTTAAGTAAGAAATCCTGGTACTTTGGCCATCTCTGCTTAAACGGAGCTTCATGTTCATGTGTTTGTGGCCCTGTAGGGCCAATAGGGCTGTTGCTTGATGATGTCACAGCTTAGCGTGGCAGACATCATGGTGGTATCATCGCAGTCAGACAAACAGGCAGGGAGCGATATTTGCATAAAATTGTATGTTTAAAAGTGTTCTATTATCCATGCTAACATGCGATCAATCGCCATCAGATGGCAGCATAACTACACTACATTGCATTCCCCTTATATGAAGGATGCTACATGGTAGGCTACACCACTTAACGATACGTATACATCACCGTATGTGATACCACCAAAATGTCTGCCGCTGCCAAGCCGTGATGTCATGTGCTCTATTGGCTTCAGTCCGTTTTCAAGCCACTACAAGACACATTAAATACTGAATGTTCTCACTTCATGGTTCTCGATCACATCTAAAGAAAGTTATATGTTTAGCAAATTACACATTCCCATCTGTGATGTCATCATTTTATCAGGTGCAAGCATCCTGTGTTTAAATTGCACACCATTGGGCTAATAATAATGATAACTAGAAGCACTCAGAGATTGCAGACCAGCGCCGTAGTGCTACAAAAAAATACATGCTCGTAGAGTAGCATGATTGCGATTGACACCACCAGTGAACATGCTCAGCACAAGCCAACTACATTTCCCAGTGGCCACCACAACCCCGAAGTCTGTCACGTGACCGCGGTAAGCGTCCAGAAATCTATCAGTAAGTTGGTGATTAAGTATGATTATGTTACTTATAGGCTACAGAAATGCACCAAAATGTAATTACTTCTTCCGTTTGCCATTTCCAACAACATTTCATCCAGATCTGTGCACAAATGTTTCAGTTATCCTGGCGACAAAGCAATGCGACCAAAAACATAACCTGCTTTGCGGCACAGCCTCGGAGCAGGTAATTAGAAATAGAAGTGACAAGGATGCAAGGAAACTTTATTGCCAGTGCACATGGGACAGTGCAACTAACTTCTTCCTCATGCTCAGAATGCAGCAGCAAAAAGGGAAAAACATTACACGAGGCAATGTCTTATATTAACTTACTTAAGAATGTACAGTGGGCTATTTATATAAAAAGGTTAAAGTTAAAGGTGAACAAAATGCATAAAAAGTATTATTGCACTGGAAATAATACTAGTGTGTTTTCAAGTTTAGAACACAAGTCACCCCTCACTTGCCATTCATCTACAAGATGTGACTGTGGAAGGACTGTTGACTGAGAAATAATTTCAATTAGTTTTGTACCAAAGAGAAAGAAAAGGGTGAAAGATAAAGATGGTATTTCAGCTGTCCTAGCAGCATGAAGTGATAAAAAAAAAAGGTTTCCTGGTCATAGCGGTGTTTGAGCTGTTGATTTGTGATGCTGTGGTCCACCAGACACATTGGCGTGAGAATGTCCATACGCATCACTCACGACACTTCTTTTTTCCGATGAGAAGGCGGAATGACCAAAAAAATATGTCTGAAATAAAATTAATTCTAATCATAGCAAAGTCCCTTGTGGCTACAAATCGCTCTTCTTAATTGGTTCGAAGGCGGTCGATCCTGCAGTCTTGCGCACAAAGAAAGCCCGTCGATGTTTCCCTTCTGAGTGCATAAGTGTGGTTTAGTGATACAGAGTGTCCGGTGTCCGGTGTAATTGCTGAATGTGGCCAAGATCGCGGTCGAGCAGAGTTGTCTGGCAGCAAACTTCTGGGATTGCAAAAGTCCTGTTGTGTAGCCCCAGCCTTGGATGTTTAAATGCAAGATTTAAATCATCTCAATGGTCAGCAATAGGGCTGCAACTAACGATTACTTCAATAATTGATTAGTTGCCGATTATCGGAGCGATTAGTCGATTAATCGGACTAATCGCTAGGATATTTTTCCTCAGAAAAATACCCCAAATATTCTCAAAAACCAACAATGACAAGAGATTAATCTTGTCAACGTGAAATATAGTCAAATTTGGTCTTGTTAAACAGCAAATGTGCCAACAATTAACATCGTTTTCTTCATATTCATACTTCATTTCAAATTTGCGTGGCCCAAAAGTGGGTGTTGTCAGCACAAAAGTGCTGACAATAACAGTGATTACATTTCTTGGCGATTCTCGATTATTAAATAAGTTGCCGATTAATTTTGTAATCGATTAGTCAAAGATTAATCGACTAATCGTTGCAGCACTAGTCAGCCACCATTGAAATAATCGTCACTTGCAGCCCTACCGGAAACCTGAAACTTTATATCAGTATGAGAAACTGTTTGAAAAATATGTAGAATATAGGTGGACGAAAGCTGAATGTGATAGTGGCATAATGGGATGACATTATGCCACATAATGACACCTCAGTTACCTTTCATTTTAATTTTTACATTACATACATTTCATTTATTGCTAATTTTGGTATTTTTATTTTATTTGTAATGCTTTGTATATACTGTGGACTGCGAGGTGGAGGCAGGGGATTGGGATCGACAAGCCTATGGCTTGTTCTGATCCCCATTGAGATGAAGAACAACAATGTCATGACTAGGTAAAAAAAAACCCGACAACAATTCATACTTCACTGCTGCATCGTAGATTTAATAAATACTCTTCTTTTTGAAGATATTCCAAAGTGCACTCCTTTGAGGAACGAAATATAACCGGTATTAACCGGTTCATATTATTTTAGAATAAGTGTTCCTGTTCTAGAACATAGAAAATAATAACGTTTCCGGTTTCGTTTCAATTTCCTGGAAAATACAAAAAGTTCTCAGTTTTCGTTTTCGTTCCTTGCACCGGTTCAAAGCCCTGCTTTAAGCACAGGCCAGCTGATCTCCCCATTTGTGGCAATGGAAAACAATAGCACCCCTATATCTTATATCTGGATTTAGTGGAACAACATGCTCCTTACTGCATATCTACAGGACAATTCCCCACATAGGCTTAGACGTGTACGGTGCACATTCACGGTACTGCCTTTAATTCACAGACACAAACAAGCACCCACACACACCTTGCTTCCTGCTTGCGTGCCGTTCTGGAGAGGAAGGGGCGGAGCCACGATGGGGAACTGCTGAGCCGGCGGTGGCGGGGCGGTCCTCACTGTTGCCATGGGAAGCAGCATCTTCCCTTCTGTTGCCACGGGAACCAACATCTTCCCCTGCAGCCCTGGCGACTGGCTCTGGACTAGAGGAGCAGCAGGAGAGCGGGAGGAAAAAGCAAAGAGCGTTGCCACTGGCTCGTTGT
Organism: Bregmaceros cantori; assembly: GCA_900302395.1. NCBI lineage: Eukaryota > Metazoa > Chordata > Actinopteri > Gadiformes > Bregmacerotidae > Bregmaceros > Bregmaceros cantori. Next base: position 19,409 of record OMKY01049059.1, on the reverse strand, counting down.
ACGACACGTGGCACAGAGGACCACCTGACCGTGTCCGCATGTCAACAGCAGGATTCAACAGCTGCTGTGTGCGCCAGTCATGATTGTGACGCAGTTCCTGCACGTTGGATGAATGTGCGTTTTGTCTCGAGTGAGAGAACATTCTGGAGAAAATACAACAAATCATTACAATAAACTAGAAACTACACTCAGCGATTGCAAACCTGCGCCATAGTGGTACAAAAAAATAATACTTTTAGTGCTAGCAGTATGTGTGGCAACCTATTATCAATGCAACTGCTTGTATAGTAGCGCGATTGCGATTGACGTCACCGGCGAACATGCACAAGCCAACTACATTTCCTAGTGGTGACCACAACCCGGAAGTCTGGTCAGGTGACCGCGGTAAGCGGCCAGCGATCTATCGGTAAGTTGGTGATCAAATACGATTATGTTACTTATAGGCTACAGAAATGCGCCAAATGTAATCACTTCTTCCGTTTGTTATTTCCAACAACTGTATAAAATTTCACCCAGATCCGTGCACAACTTTTGCAGTTACGCTGAAGACAGACAGACAGACAAACCAACGCGACCAAAAACATAACCTCCTTCGCGGTGCAGCCCCGATGCAGGTAACAATTTAATTATGCAGTAACATTTCTTTATGCAGTAACTTATTTTTTTTTTCCTCAACAAAGGAAAACGGAGGTGGAGGTGCATGAATCTCAAAGCTTACACTGCATATTTTGAGTATTGGAACTTTTAAATCGTAGATTAGCCGAAAGGAATACATCATGCAGTCACCTTTAGACAGTGGACCAACATCCTATCACTACAGAGATCACTACGGAGAACGGGGATTGTTCGCCCGTTAATAATAATGAAGTAAGACTATTATGTTATTTATAGGCAAAATGCACAAAAATGTAATCACTTCTTTCTTTCATCATTTCCAACAACTCTGCAAAATTTCATCCAGATCAGTGCTCAACTTTTTCAGTTATCAAGGGGACAAACCAACACGACCAAAAACATAACCTGCTCTGCCCCGGCGTTAATTAGCAACTATTAACAGTACAAGATAAGAGTAGAAGCGCGACCACACCAGCTCAAAGGGAGAGCTGTGGGAGACATTCATTTCTTTCACACCTAAATTCCAATCATCACACGATTGGAGAGAGACTCAGACTGTTGACCGTTTTAGTCTGCAGTCGCCAGTTCCATCATGTCTGCTCTCACCTGCCGGGGTAGTAAAAACATTAAATAAAGATTTGCATTTATATAGCGCTTTTCTACCACTCAGTGGCACTCAAAGCTCTTTACAGCGACCTCTCAATCACACATTCATACGCCAATAGCGGCTGCTGCCATACAAGGCGCTCGCCACGACCCATTGGGAGCAATTTGGGGTTCAGTGTCATGCCCAAGGACACTTTGGCATGGAGACTGTTGGAGGCGGGATTCGAACTACCAACCTTTTGGTTTTCAACCCTCCAATCCCTACCAACCGAGCTACAGCCACCCCCTGTGGCTCAGAGCTGTGGACGCCAATATACTGAATGAGATATTCAATAGATAGATAAGGAACTGGACAGTCTGACTGCTGTGTCTGCTCTACAGGCTTAATGTGATCATCAAAAATAATTGGCCCCCTCTACAGTCCGACAGGTGTACCTTCAGTGACAGATTTATTGTCCCAAACTGCAGCACAAAGCACCACAGGTAATCATTCCTGCCATCAGCTATCAGACTTTATAACGCTTCCATATAACTCATCTCAAACACCTTCACATGACTTTAGTAATTCACTGAGCCAATATAGCAAACTAGAAGCACCCAGAGATTGCAAACCTGTGCCATAATGCTACAAAAAAAATAGTACTTTTAGTGTTAGCAGTATGTGTGGCAACCCATTATCAATGCAAGTGCTAGAGTAGGGCGATTGCGATTGACGCCACCTTCAAACATGCTCAGCACAAGCCAAATACACTACCCAGCGGCTCCAGCGACCCGGAAGTCTGGTCACGTGACCGCGGCAAGCGCTCAACGATCTATCGGTAAGTTGATTATGTTACTTATCGGCTACAGAAATGCACCAAAATTGAATCAATTGTTCTGTGAGTCATTTCCAACAACTGTACAAAACTTAATCCAGATCCGTGCAGAAAATTAAAAAAAAAAGTTATCTTGGGTACAGACAAACCAACCAAACAAACCAACCAAACAACCAACACGACCAAAAACATAACATGCTTCACGGCGCAGGTAATGACCTGTGAACTACTAGCAATGTTGTATGGTACTGTGTATGTATGTATAATCTTCCATTTTATTGTGCATTGCTTGTTACCTATTTACTAGTGTGCTCCATTACTACCGATTATACTGACGGTGAGCTGGATCTGCTGAATTAACCTCATTTCCCATTTGGGGGTCAACAAATTATTCCGATTCTTAATCCTACCTCTTGAGCCGGGGCTAACCACACCCACTGCCGGGGCGTTGGAGGCTTGCTGCTTCCCATTGGCTACTACGGACGGTGGCAGGACGGGCTGAGGAGGCAGTAGCGCTGCAGGGACGTTGAAGACGTTGCTGGGCTGGGGAGGGTGAGCCGTCGCAGGCTGCTGTTGTTGCTGGGGAGGGCTCTTGGCTTGGGCCATCACGGGCAAGGTCGGCAAGATGTACTGGACCTGTGTGACCGCCTTGCCCCCGCTGGCGCTAGGCACGGCGAGGCCAGTGGTGGCGGTGGTGGAGAAGAGGTGTGGTTGGAGCAAGGACAAGGGCAGAGGCCCATTGGTGGCCGGGTGGCGGCCAGACGGAGCCGGCTGCAGCGTAGGTTGGGAAGGGGCAGTCTGAAAATGTAATGAAATACCATTGAGTATATTCATTTGAAATGGGAATTCAGTGAAATTAAATGCAGTTTGTTCAGAGCATGACCAGAAACTAAGTACAATTACTTAAGAACAGTACTTAAGTAGAATTTTCAAGTATCTGTACTTTTAGAAGTACTTTTTTTCTCTGGTTAGGCAGTGCACTGGAAAGCACGCAGATGCCTTAATGGCGCGGTGAGTCAGTGGTTCGAATCCCACCACCGACGTATTTCCCGCATGTCTACCCCCCAACTTCACCTCTTTCCACTAACCCTAATAAATAAAGCTTGGAAAAAAAAACAGCCTGAATGGGCTGGAAAAACATTTTTTTAAAAAGTAATTTTTTCTCTGATGACTTTTTACTTCTACTCAGTAGATTTGTAACAAAAATATCAGTACTTTTACTCCTTACTTTTCCCAAAACAGGCCCGCTACTTTTTTTTTTTTTTGCAAAACAATGAATATTAATTATGGGCCACGTGGAGGAGGGGGGAAGATACGTCTGGATGACGTTCGACAACCTGGCTACTTGCCAAGCGTCATCCAACTAGTATTTGTACAGCGCTGCTAGCGACAGCTCAGTCACTAATGGTTTCCTACCCAGCATGCCCTGCGGCCCCCAGCCACGGCTGCGCCGTTCAATACAATATCTTTAATGTGAATTAGTCATTAGGAGGCGCTAATGCGTTAAGGCACAGAGTACTGTTAAGAAGTTGTTTTCATTTAGTCTCTGGGTGTGTGGCTAACCTTAAGTGAAGTAAATTAGGCTAGGTTTTTAGTCATTTATTCATCGACAAATAACATCGGAAAATTGTGCATTTTATATATGAATGTAGTTTTAGTACTTTGTACATTATACTTTCAAAAATACTTTTGAGTACATTACTCAGCATGTACATTTTTCTTTACTCAAGTAGATATTTGGATCAGTTCTTTGCAGTCAAGTCTTTTTTCACAAATGCATTTTGCATTTTACTCAAGTAAGAAATCTGGGTATTCTTGCCATGTCTGAGCATGACTGGGAGTGAAGCTTGTGCATTGCAAGCAGGCAGCTCATATCATAGATGGGAACGCATAAAAGTCACACGTACAGTACAGCCTACCACTCTCAAAGTCCTCACTTCAATCAGTCTGGGAGTCCGAGTTCAACCATGGACTCTCATTGGCTGTTCGCAAAAGCCCAACAACCATTGGCTGACTGGCCAGCGTGCATGGCTCACAATATCTATGGACTCACCTGCTCTGCTGTGATCTATGGTAGACTCTGTCCAAATCGGAAATAGCACAATTTTTCTACTGTCCACTTTAGCAACACTGAGGTGATCATTTTTGATGTTTCATCATGTAACAGATATTGATCTAAAACAGGGCTTGAAAACTAAATCATTTTTTAAAAGTTCCATTCTGAACGGTTCAGGCAGGCCTATGTTTAACGTTTTCATTCTCGGAACCGTTCCGCCACCAAAATATTAGTCCTGAACCGGTTCGTAACGCAACAATTCTGTTCGCTCTTAAAGTTCCTTATAGTGTGCAATGTTACGTTTAGATAGAGTTACTACAAAATATATTTGGTGGACTTTCAAATTTCAGTGCAACTGTATTAATGCCATTACATTCGCTTCCTCGTGTGTCCACAAGATGGAACCCCAGATGCTTGGGGCTTGAAGACTGACAGTGAAAGTTGGATGGATGCACAACTGAAAATAGTCTCCCAGAGATAGGATATGTTAAAATATATAGAGAACGGAACTAAACATTTTTAACCGGTTTTGTGGATTTCATAATGTCCCGTTTCTGTTCTGGAACAGCTGAAGAAATCTTTTTTCGTTTCCGTTTCCGCTCCTCAGAGAATTCAATAAAATTCTGTTTGTTTTTGTTTTTGTTTTTCGTTCCTTGAACCGGTTCGGAGTCCTGATCAAAAACAAACATTATTTCTCATCAAAAGCTATGGACGAGTTCAACGCACCCATAACAGGAGGCTGTCAACTTGTCCCGCCCTTCTTAAACGTACTTCCGGTGTCTGTATTTTGCTATGAAAAGCCATCGTAGTGAACCGAAGTGGCTCAGACAAAACAAACGTTCAAAATCCGACCACTTGATGTCGCTCTGTGACCAGTTACACATCACCCACCTCGCTTCGCTCAGCGAGTGGTCACAAGTTCTTCTGAACCAATAGACTGGCTGCTTCTAATAGTAATTCCAACAAGAATGACAAAATGGAACGGGTTGCGCAGATTATTCAATCATGCGTTTGTGGGTCACCGGTCCGCACAAGAGCATTTGGGTGTGGAATAGCACACTACAAGTTACCACCATCCCTTTTAAATAATGCGGTAGGTGTGTGTGTTCCCATTGAAAAATAGTCAAAAACACGGCAAAATAAATGGAACCAGAAGTGACGTTCAGGCTAAGCGTAGACACTCATCCTAACCGGAAATACCCACCGAACACGTCTATAGACTTTGCCAAAGTGTAACAAGGGAGAAATGTAATCAAGTATACACACACAGTGATCACTTCAACGTTAATATCGGCTGTACTGCCGATTACCGTATGGCACCCAACTGTTTATATACACTGGTCTAGGCACAGGCGTTTCCAGTCATGGTGTCACTGAGTATTCCAATTCCCTTAGCAACCCCCGTTGCTATGCTCCTGTTGCATGCTGGGAACCCGCCCACATCATGTGCTCTCTTTTATCCAATCATATGCGTTGTGTGATTCTAATGCAACAACCTCCGGTTTGTTTCACACTCGTTACAAAAGCACCAGAAGGAAGAACGTGCAAACCTCTGACTGCTGGGGTTGCTGCTGGCCGTGGTGTGGAGAGGAGTGAGCGGGAGGATGGATCAGCTGAACCGTGGGCATGGACCCTGTGGGGAATGCGCCCCCCAGGACCAGACTGGCTGTCACCACGCCCCCAGCCGGGACACCGGCCGCGCTGGAAGAGGAGGACGGCGGGGAGGGACTGGCAGCGGTGGTGTAGAAGCTGGCACTGCCGCCCCCTCCGGGGGTCACCACCAGCTGCGGATGCTGCTGGGGCAGCGACCTCCTCTCCTGGAGGAGGGGAGGACCCGTGGTGGGCACCGCACTGGGGTCACGGGGTTTGCTTGCGATGGGAACTGGAGAACTGACGACAGGACGCACCACGTTGGTGACTACCGTGGATGCGACCCTCAGCGCCCCCATGCCCACCATGGCGCCGAGGCCGGCGTGGCCGGCCGAAATCGGCGTGGCCAGTGAGGACACGATGGCGTCGCTCAGCGAGGTAGCAGCGGGGTTCGACGGCACATCTCCCACAACAGCCCCTCCCATCACCTGATAGCTCTCCTTTCCCTCGCCGTCTCGCCGCGTGGCGAACGTGGCCACGGTGAGAGCCCGGGGGGCCTCTTCGTGGCGCTTGTTGGTGGGATAGGACGTGAGGGAGATGCTGCGGCCGTGTGGCAAGGGCTGGAAGGAGGACGAGGAACAGATGACGGGAGCGAACACTCTCTGCATGGGAGAAGGGCAGTGAAATCAGTGTTCACTCACCAATATTATTATTATCATTTTTCAGTCTGCAGTAAAGACCTAGAGGTATGCAGTCGGTGCCGACTGCTAAAGGGATAACCCCAAAACGCGCTAGAAGCATCAATAAACCCGACAATTATTCTACTGACTTCTCAGCTGCTATATAATGTCACAAGTCAATGAACCAAAGAGAACAAATGTGTGTACTATGATACAGATCAGGTTGTATATTGAAGAAATATACTATGGGATGATAAAACATTAAACAACACGGTAAAAAACGTCATTGGAAAATAAACTTGAAATATGAAGATAACATCTATATCTATGGTAATTTAAAGTGATATTTAACTCTGCCTTGAATGATTAGTAGAAGGTACAAAAAAAGTAGCGGGAGACAGCCCAAACATTGGCACGACAACATTTACGAATAGTCAGGACCTACCGAACCTAAACAGAACAACACTGGATCAAAGACATTTATATTTTCGACCTGGTTTCATCATATTTAAATAAATCATTATCTGGTTTAGTAAACACAAAAAAAGTCTGCAAAGATAAATGATCACTTGGCCAGTGGAAATAATCTGTGATCAATTAAATCACAGTACTGATCCACCATGCCCACTGAGCTACATCCATGTGTTCTGGTGATTCTAAAGCAGAGGCAAAACACAACGAAGGAAGTGTCCAAGGTGAGAACCAGGGCTTGAAAACGAAATAATTTTTAAAACGTTCCATTCCGAACGGTTCAGGGAGGTCTATATTTAACGTTTTTGTTCTCGGAACCTTTCCACCACCAAAATATTGGTCCTGCACCGGTTCGGAACACAAATATTTTGTTTGTTCTTAAAGTTCGTTATATTGTGCAATGTTAAGTTTAGATATTATTTTATACAAAATATTTTGGTGGATGTTCAGAGCAACTGTATTAACGTCATTACATTCGCTTCCTCGTCTGTCCACAAGATGGAGCCCCCGATGCATGGGACTTGACGACCGACAGTGAAAGTGGACGGAAATAGTCTCCCTGACATAGGATATGCTGAAATATATAGAGAATGAAAAAAAAAAGTTCCGTTTAGGTGAAATTCCGTAAAATTGCGCTGGTTTTCGGTTTTCGTTTTCGTTCCTTGAACCGGTTCAGAGCCCTGGTGAGAACACAGTTCTCAGATGTATACAGAAACAACAACAGGTTTAACATCAAAACGCGTAGTCACCTTGCGGTCGACGTCGTCCTCTGAAGCATTGTCACTGTCGCTGTCCGTCACACGCTCTTTGCATTTCAGGTCTATGGAGGTTGCGGGATAAGGGTCCTCTGCAGGGGTGGAGGAATTCACACACAAAAAATATGGTGCACATTTTAAGGCATTTACACAAATTCCAAAGATTTTAAATTAGCAAAACAGAAATTAGCAAAATTGAGTTTAGACAACTTAATGTATAATCAATTAATTTATAGTCAAAGTGTGCTCTGGTGTATCAGCGCATGGTTAGTTTACACTCTCTGTACTATAATGTTTAATATTTTCTAAATATTTCTCTCTAGCCTCCTTTTCCCCTGGTACATTCTTTCATAGATTTTTAACTTATTTTTGTTATTTATATTTTACACATTTTAACAGTTCTTTCTCTTTCGAACAGTGTCTCTGTACACTCTGGGCATGCAGTGAGAGTGTAAATAAACCACACGCTGGTAGCAATATGACCGCCGCCCACCTGTAATGCCACGTGCAACATCCTGATTGAGTGCTATCCACATTTCTATATTACAATAACCAATATTATTGTTTTTTTTAATTATCATTTTTTAAACTGTAGCAGTGGTGTCTTTATTGGGTGTTGACCACTAGGTGGCAGTAATGCCATCCAAGAGGACATACCCCATACTTTGCCAGGCTGATATAATTACAAAATATTTTAGAGATACATCAGAGTACGTTTGAATACGTTAAAATACACTAACTAGTTATGTTGAGCATTTATAATATAAATATTTATAATTGTATACTAACAGTGGGCTTTCATTATACTTCAATTGAACTTTATTTATATGTTATTTGATTGACCAGCTAGGACCAGCTTAAACCAGATACCAGCTAAACTGGCTATAGCTGGATTTTTCACTCTAGGGCAGGGATAGTGGAGACAACTACACCAAACCTCGCACGGCTAGGGATGGACTTTGTATCAACTTGTTTTAACTAGGTGTCAACCAGAGACTTTAAGAATTCAAGTCAAAAAGTGCTAATAACTAAAATAATTAAGCATAAACCAAAGTTCTATCACGTGACTAGCTGTGCAGATACATGCACCGGTGTATATATATGTACTCCTTCCACAGACATCCGGGTGAAATAAAGCAGTTCTGCTAAGCCTGTTATGTACAACTATTTTCTCATGTTGAAATGTTTAATGGTGCTGTATTGTCTGTTCAAAAATACAATTAATTCATTCATTCATTCATGCACTGGCAAAGAGACAAGAGAAAAACAGACAATAAAACTAGAAGCACTCAAGAGATTGCAAATCTGCGCCGTAGTGGTACAAAAAAATTGTACTTTTAGTGCTAGCAGTACATGTGGCAACTCATTATCAATGCAAGTGCTCGTAGAGTAGCACGATTGCAATTGACGCCACCAGCGAACATGCTCAACACGAGCCAACTACATTACCCAGCAGCCCCCGCAACCCGGAAGTCTGGTCACGTGACCGCGGCAAGCGCCAGCGATCTATCGGTAAGTTGGTGATTAAGTATGGCTATGTCCAAAATTGCTCCCTATCCCCATATAGTGCACTATATGGGGTGCACGCATTTTGTAGGGGTGTCTGAATTCTCCATGTACCCTATATAGTGCACTGAAAGTATCTCACAATGCACCACAAAATGTAGTGAGCATCGGATGTACCCTAGACGAAGCAATATAAGCCATAATGCTTTGCGAGATGTTTTAAAAATGACCTAAAACTTAAAAAATATGGTGCGGTGGGAGTGAATATGGACCAACTGCAGCAAATCGTTATAAATGTAAGTACTTCTGACTTTCTGATGATTGTTTAATTTTATATTATATAATTACATTTTATAATAATTTTGATGCCGCCAACGCTAGTGTCCGAAATCTCGGCCGTTGCTGTTGAGTGCACTCTAAGTAAGTGTACTAAATGGGGGGTAGGGAGTAGGGAGCGATTTTGGACACAGCCTATGATTATGTTACTTATACGCTACAGAAATGTACCAAAATGTCATCACTTGTTCCGTGTGTCATTCCTAACAGCTCTTCATCCAGATCCGGCACAACTTTTTCAGTTATCCTGGCGACAGACAAACCAATGAGTCTAAAACCATAACCTGCTTCCGCGGTGCAGGTAATAATGATTAAAAAACAACGGCAAGGAAACAAGTCAGGGCCTGTCTTATGGGCAGAGGTAGCGCTTTCCAAAGTCTTGGAGCTGCAGAGGCGAACGCTTGGTCTCCTCTGTGCGTCTGATCGCCAAATCTAAGTGACCTTCATGACTTATGATGGCTCTGGCTAGTCGGCCCATCTGTCTACATGCCCACGCACTACACACTCTTGCAACTGCCATTTTTGAACATTTTTCTAATGTCCCCGCTCCCCAGTGAAAGAAACAAAGGATGCCTCCATCTTATTTTTGCTAGCAAGTGCAGCAGCATTTAAGCTGGCAGGCTGGGGCATGTATTGCATTTTTCCACTGCGCACTTCTTTCAGACTGCATTCAATTAATGAGAGCATTTTATTTAAGTTCTGGAATATCCTCACACTGCTGTGAGTAGGGGTGTCGCGATTTTGGATTTTGATCGTCAATCGTGATTTTTGGCCATCACGATTTGACATCGTACGGCTTTTTGAGAAATCGTGACATCGTCATAAGCGGCTGCTGTTTACCACTATTTGTGTGTTTCTGATGTTGCTTGTTACAAACGCGAAAGCACCATTGTTGCATAGAATTTAAGACCTTTTAATGGGAAGTATGATACTTTAAATAAAAGTTAGTTATGAAAATTTGGTGGTTTTGCGTTGTGACAAGTTGTACAAATAGGATGGAGATTACGGGGGTAGGGGTGGTGGTGGTGTGGAGAGGGGGGGGGGGTTGGGCTTCTGACAATGCTCTGGCAATGATCAAATCAGCAATCGCGATTTTTGGGGCCACGATCATCACGATGGGAGATTTTCAAATCGCCACACCCCTAGCTATGTGTCTGCTTTGCTATGGGCCGACGTGCTCACCTATGACGTCGTCGTCGCCCTCCTCCTCACAGATGACCATCCGCTCTTCGTCGCTGGTCATGTCCTCGCTGACGCCACGCTGGGCGCGTGAAGGGGTAGGGGTGCGGCCAGAGAACTGGCTTGGTCCATCACCACACATCTGAAGGAAACGCAAGGCACTTGTAGATTTATGGAGATTACGGAGAAAAACATGAGTCCAGCAGTAGAATTGTTGGCTGTGTCCGAAATCGCTCCCTATCCCCTACTCCCTACCCCCCATATAGTGCACTCACTTATAGTGCACTCAACAGCAACGGCCGAGATTTCGGACACTAGAGTTGTCAAAATTCATTATACAATATAATTATAAAAAATATAAATATAAAATTCAACAATCATCAGAAAAAAAAGTCTTTAAAAAGTACATTTAAAAATATTCATGGTCGGCCGTTATTTACTCCCGCCGTGCATTTTTTTTAAAGTTTAGGTCATTTTTAATATATCTCGCAATGCATTATGGGTTATATTGCTCTGTCTAGGGTATATCCGATGCTCACTACTTTTTGCGGTGCATTGTGGAATACTTTCAGTGCACTATATAGGGTACATGGAGAATTCGGACACCCCATATAGTGCACTATATGGCGTGCACGCCATATAGTGCACTATATGGGGGATAGGGAGCGATTTCGGACACAGACGTTGTCTTTATGGGCTAATGGATAACTAAACATAAGCAACACAATATTGTAGTGACCGGCACAGGCATTGTGGGCCTGCACCGTTAGTCACTTGGCAGTTTCCGACACGCCCCTATAAGAGCTTAGTCTGTTGTCGACCTGCGTTCAGCTGCATTCCCCCAGCTCTTCCAAGAGGGGGCACCCTCCCATTACAAAGGGTTTACTCACCGAAATAAGAACACTGCTATTTTCTCTCACCCTTTGTTAATGCGCTTGCGGTGTCTTTAACGCAGCCTGTGTAAAGTCATCGTAGTGGACAGAAGTGGCTGAATTTGTCACACAAAACGCACAGTTTTAAAATCTGCCTGATACAGCTCCATCTGTGACAAATCACCCATTATCCACCCCTACTTCGCTCACTGTTTTGCATGAATATTGAAATCATCTATAGGTGGACGATATACCGTAATTACTTATATACTGCACAGTGCACATGTCAACAAATAACAAAATTTCAGGCAGATTGCTTAGTGACTACTTTTTTTTCTTCTAAGTTAAGCCACAGGCACAAAACTATGTATGGGGCTGGCTCTGTGGGTTAGACCCCTGCATCCAGCCCCTCACATGGTCTTGTGCCTGTGGCTTGACTAAAAAAAAAAAAACGTAGTGACTAAGATTTTACCTCTTATTATCAACGATATATTCTGCCCTTCTATTCGCCCCTACTGCCCTCTAGTAGGTATAAGTGTCTTTCATAGACAACATCATGTAATGACAAACATTCGTCACAGAGGGGCAGTAGATCCATAGCAGTAGTCCACAGAGCTTTACACTGGAGGCTTGTGTGCAGTAATTAAAATACAGTGTTCTAAAAAACTACAGGCAATTTGTAAAACACAAAATGAATAGTGATGTTGCCCGCATAAATTGAAACAAGGTTTTTAAAATTAGATTCAAAAATGCGATGTCATTTTTTTTTAAAGGTTGTTGCATATTATCAAATACATTTGTATTTGAAGGTCTTCTGAATTGCATAGTGTCACGTAACGTAATAGCTTTCAGAGGGCTGGCCCCATGGTGTAGTGGTTAAAGACACTGAGCCAAGGCAGCACTATATATAGTTTTGTCGCTGTGGTTTAAGAACACAGTGTGCATAGCGGCGTGAGGTCACTTCCCCTCACGGTCATATAATGCACTCTCTTTTCCCTTGTAACAACTAACTAAAAAAAGCTTTGTTAAAATTAGAATAGAGGTATTGAGCATGCAGATCATACCAATTATAGACTCAAATTATTATAACGTAATACCTTTCTAACTTATTATCCACTTCACCAAGTTGTACAATACTGATGAGGCACGAAAGGCTCTCAGGAGGAACGGTCTGTATAATAACTCTGAGCTCTGAGCCTGTCTGTAGCCCTGTGCCCCGACAGCCGTTAAACACCAACACGCGCACCCACCAATCAATATGCCAGCCCCCAACACTTCCCATTACTGCATCAATTATGCATTTATTTCAGTTGCATCGACCACTCAGGTCGCTACCAGCGCCAGCCAGAGCCTGCATGTTTAAAGGTACAGACTGTAAACAGATCCAAGATGCTCACATCTCAAAAACAATATTATTATTTACTGTGCCTCAGCACAGACTGGGTGGACAGCGGCTGTGAAGACAACGAGGTCCAAAGCAAACTCACAAACCATGCTGATAATGGCCTTAGTGCAATACAGCAACTGGGCGAGGACTGTCTATGAAAAGGTCAGTCAATGTACAGGGACAGTCAATGTACAGGGCCAGTCAATGAACAGGGCCAGTCAATGTAGAGGGCCAGTCAATGTAGAGGGCCAGTCTATGTACAGGGCCAGTCTATGTACAGGGCCAGTCTATGTACAGGGCCAGTCTATGTACAGGACCAGTATATGTACAGGACCAGTATATGTACAGGGCCAGTCTATGTACAGGGCCAGTATATGTACAGGACCAGTATATGTACAGGACCAGTATATGTACAGGGCCAGTCTATGTACTGTAACCAAGGGTGTCCCACAAGGCTCTATTTTCGCTCCTTTCCTATTCTCAACTTTTATCAACGATTTAGACAATGGAAACAGCCCAGCACAGCTTCATCTGTATGTAGAATGCAGACGATACAGTAGCCTACACAGAAGACCCCTCTCTAAATCAAGCCAACTCCTTCAGGATGCGTTTAACACTTTTTAGTGCTCCTTGCTGAAAGTAAAACTAGTCCTTAATGAAAAGAAGACCAAGTACATGACCTTTACTCATTCGAAAGCTTCTCCTACAGTCCCCCAAATTCAGACACTTGACGGAACTTGTCTTGAAAAAGTAACATCCTAAAAATACCTGGGTATCTGGCTTGATGAAACGATGGTTTTTGATATGCATGTTGATAACCTATTGAAAAAACCAAACTAGGTTTCTTCTTCCGTTTCAGAAAATGCTTCCCGTTTGAAGTCAAGAAAATAATTGTTCAGAGCACATTTTTATCTGTATTAGACTACGGGGATGTAATTTATATGCATGCTCCATCCTCCATCTCTAGGATGGCTCTCCCTTTCTCAAAGACGAAAATTGCACATGCTCACTTTTACTCTGAAAGCTTTATTAGGGAAGCTTTATTAGGAAAGCCCTTTAAAGTCTTTTTATACACGCACTTTTAACACCAGACGAGCAACAAATACGTTTATTTTAAATATTCCTTTTATGCAGACAGAACATGGAAAAAATGCATTTTGCGTTTTTATGGAATAGCCTGCAGCAGAATTTTAACCTGGAAGCACCCCCTACAGTGTGTCTTTTTAAAGACTTGTTTCACAAAGTGCTCACCGTCAATAACACTCTACTCCAATGCACCATAATACCTTTTAAATGTCTTTTTTGTTTGTTTTTATATACTCGTTTATATTATTTTATTTTTGTATATGATGTTTTATGTTTGATGTGTCAGGACCTCCTGGAAGAAGAGATCTTGTATCTCAATGGAACAACTCCTGAATAAATAATGGATGGTAGAATGAATGAAAAATGTACAGGGCCAGTCTATGTCCTGGGGTGATCTATGTACAGGGCCAGTCTATGTACGAATTAACACAGGCGTCTACTTAGCAAGCTGTGGTGGCAGGAGTGGGAGTGAGAAAGGCATGACCTTTTGTTTCTTTACCTGTGCCAATTCAGCCAGAGCCTGGGTGTTAGTGCGTTTGTCTCCCTGCCTCTCCAGACTGTGCACGGCGCTTTGAGAGAAAGCCCGGGGGCGGGTCAGCTGACTGACCGGACCATCCAGGGCGGAGCCTCGCTCCGACACGCCCATCATCGCACCGCCGGTCCGGTCCGCGCCTTTCAGCTCCACTGAATGAGGCTCTGTATGCACAGAAGGAACAGGCGACAGTCTGACCATGGGAGATAGAAGCAGTGTGTGTGTGTGTGCGTGTCTGTGTGCAAAAGCACCTTTTCTCACATTTCACTGCAATGCCTTGCTGCTATTGTCAGACATTTGGAGTTGATTAGCGCATAGTGTTGATGGTTGACTCATTCACTGCGAGACTTAAAAAACAGCATTGCTAATACGTGTTGAAAGCAAAACATTGGTATTCAGATTATTTGAAACATGAATAGCTTTTCAGCCGTGATCCCTTTGGTCGTGCAAATTTTGTTCCAAAGGTATAAAGAAGGTATTTTATTGAACTTAATATTTCTCATGTACTGCCCGACTGAATTTGGGATTTAATATAGTACCCTGCAAGCCCATTCATCAATTGAGTCATTTATTCAGAATAACAATGTCAACAATCCACGACACTTTCTTCCACCACAACACACACTATGATCTAATTAAAGCACATTGCAAGGGCTGGCCCCGTGGTGTAGTGGGTGAGAACCCTGCTCTCCAAGCCAGCCACATACAAAGTCTTGTCTCTGTGACTTACATCACAGTACATGCAGCAGCATTTCTACTGACGATTAATCTGCTCATCCATTGAAATCGGAACGATTATTTCTTGTATTTCGTACCATTTTCCAGCTTCATTCAGAATTAGCTGGAAAAGAGGTGAAGAAGGGGTGTGGGGGG
>OMKY01049054.1:0-10771 GCA_900302395.1 Bregmaceros cantori | reverse complement strand
CGATCTCACGATCTTATCACGATCTTGGAAATGTTTTCAAACACACAAACATTTATATTGTAATGCCGTTATATTACAAATTTGCTGTGTTGTCATACACTCAAGATAAGCCATGTATATTTCCCCCCCTTTGTGTGATGGTGCAATGGTTTGACCCGAAGTGGGCGTGTGCTCCGTGCGATGTGCACGTCCACAAGGTCACATTGGCTAGCAGTGTGCAATGCGCACGTGATTCTGCCTCCTTGTGCATTTCTGAAGTTTATTTTGTTAGCGCCCCAAACGAACTAACATCAACAACAATTCTCCTCTTCTCTCCAGTCCTCCGTTAAAGGAGTTCTGTCAAAACAAATCAACATTAGCGATTTTCAACTAGGCCGAGATCAAGACTGACTGAAAGTCTTGATCTCCTTTTTCTTCTTTCTTCTCTCTTCTTTCCAGTCCTCCGTTAAAGGAGTTCTGTAAACAACCCCAAATTACTGTCCTTAACTGCGAAATCAAGGTTGGGGGGTAGTTAGGTAAAGAGCTGCTATACTCCTTGAATCTAATTCTAAAAACGTAATCACTTTTGTGAAGCGCCTTGAGGCAGCTTCGGCTGCGATTTTGGCGCTATATAAAAATCTGTTGATTTGAGTTGAGTTGAGTTCCTATATACCACTGATAAATGTTAAAAAAAAAAAATATAATAATAATAATAATTATCATTATTATTATTTAAAAAAAATTTTTCTTAGGGATCCGCGAGTTGCATTAGGCTGGGAAAGGGGGTCCTTGGGGTCCCCCTGGTCACTATACCACCCCTGGTGGTATAGTCGTATGCACATCTCTAGTGCCAATGCCCCTGAATCTGTGTCTGTAGACTGAAGGTCGCTTGGCATTTGTTATCGTCCAGCTCATGGACAAAGTGTCTGATAGCGTCCAGTGTGGATTGTAGAGTGTGTCCTCCGCATGCAAGATGATAAAACGTGTATTCAGCCACAACGCTCTGCTTACATTTCCTGTTACACCAGTGCACTCATAACTTCATTTTGCCTCTGTGCCTAGCTGTAGCTCTAGTTTCGGTCCTTGCCCTTGGTTTTTTAGACTGTTCTTTTTTAGTTTTTCGTGCTCCACCAACGTGGTTTCTTTTCCCCCAGCGCTGCCTATGGCGGTCCGCTTGTTGAAGGTGTCGTCCCTGGCCACGGCGCTGTGTGCCGCCTCGTCGGGGGCGTACATGTACGGCAGACATCTGGACCCCAACGACATCAGCGTGGTACGGTTTGGGCGGGCCGCCGTCGCGGTGAGTGTTCGCCAGTGATGTCAGTAACTAAGTTACCTAGGCTGTGTCCGAAATCGCTCCCTATCCCCCATATAGTGCACTATATGGGGTGCATGCCGTATTGTAGGGGTGTCCGAATTCTCTATGTACCCTATATAGTGCACTGAAAGTATCCCACAATGCACCGCAAAAAGTAGTGAGCATCGGATGTACCCGAGACGGAGCAATATAACCCATAATGCATTGCGAGACGTTTTAAAAATGACCTATACTTAATAAAAATGACACGGCGGGAGTAAATAGCTATTTGACTGCGGAAAATAGTTATAAATGTAAGTACTTTTGAATTTTTCTGACGATTGTTGAATTTTCTAATAATATTTTTTTATAATTATTTTATAATCATTTTGACGGCACCATCTCTAGTGTCCGAAATCTCAGCCTTTGCTGTTGAGTGGACTATAAGTGAGTGCACTATATGGGGGTTAGGGAGTAGTGGATAGGGAGCGATTTTGGACACAGCCTTTGATTTTAGTGTTTTTTTTTTTTTATTGCAACTAGTAATCTAATGAATCGCTGAACAATAGTCCGTAATATTTTTCCGGAACACTCTAGAGATGCAACCGATTTTAACCCATAAAAAAAGGGAATAAAATAAATAAATCAATATAATATGAAAAAATATATATCTCCCTCTCGGCCACTCTCTCAGGCTCTCTCGATCTCGGACGCTCTCACCCTCACGGTCTGTCTCTCTCTTGAATACTTTCACTACTTAAGTAACTTTTTTGTGGAGTACTTTTTTACTTTTACGTGAGTAATATTTTGCTGAGGTAACAACACTTTTACGTAATGTTTAATAGTAATGTTTATGGCTACTCTGGCTGTATCTGGTCATTTTGCTGCCATCCAGTGCCAAAGGTTTAGCCCACTACATGCCACTTACCGTGAACTCGCCTTAAATATGAAATATGAATATATATATTTATTAGAGATCGACCAATATGAGATTTTTGGGCCGATATCGATAAGTAATATTTTCCTCGGTCGACCGACGATGTTAGAGCTGTAAAGGAAAGCAAGAACCTGAAACAAAAAGTGCTGTGAGTCAATTGTCAACCAGCTTGTTAACAGGTTTGGGAAGAAGTTCCACTGTTTTAGTGTTTTAGTCACTTCCATGGCATCGTCGTTTAGAACAGGGTCAGTCTTTTGCAGGTGATGCCACATATTGCTGGTGTTATTTTGCTCATTGCTGATTCCATTATGCGTAACACGTAATAATAATAATAATAATAATAATAATAATAATAATAATAATAATAATAATAATAATAATAACAACTTGAACTTATATAGTGCTTTTCAAGAAACCCAGTGGAGTCGTTTGAGGGTGGGGGTGATGTGTTGCCAGGGTTTGGTCCGGGTTAGCACGGGTCAGCAAAGTTCTGAATGTATTGCAATTTCTCCAGGGTGTTGTTGGGGAGTCCGAACGTACGACGTATTTCAGTTCACGTCGTATGTGTGAGCCATTTCTGGTGTTGCATGGGGTAAAGGAGAAGGAGACGTTACTGCTAGCTGCTGAGTCTTTCCTCCATATCGGGGGAGGGGAGAGGGGGAGGTCTCGCCTGGCGAGCCAGACTAGTCTGAGTAATTGGATAGGTCCAACAGTGTCAGCTTCTTAACTATTACAAAAGGGAGCGTACAAGTTTAACATGCCATCTGAAGAAGAGTGCAAAGCACCACTAGTAAGTATGGCGTCACTCTATTAGCCTGGCGAGCCAGAACCAACGCATCGCCCACGCATCGCTAGGTGCTTGCATTGGGTCTGGTAAAACCGAGGTCCGAAAACGTAATAAAAAGGGGTCAATCAAAATCGTGTCAATCCAGTCAGAGCGCAGTAGGTGGGACAATCGGTGTGGAGGCGTGGCCAACCAACCAAACTCCGCCCAAATCTCGTGTAGCCTGTACAAACTCCCCCCACATCCGCACTGATTGGTCGATTTGACTCTGTACCGACGGCGAGCCTGATTTTCCCAGCGTGGCCGATGCGTTGGTTCTGTCTCGCCAGGCTAGGAAAAGTCACAGATACCGATACAGAACCGAACAGGAAAAATGCCTCATATCTGCCGATATCTGTGACCGATATATCGGTCGGCACTAATATTTACATGAATGAAATGAATAGAAATGCTCTCTCTCTTTGACCTACAGACTGCACTCATCAGCTATGACTACCTCACTGCCTTCAAAGACGTGGACGTCAACAGTGCAACTTACTATGAGCTGCGGTCGCGGGTAAGGACACTGGCTGTGGATTAACTAAAGTAATAAAGATTAAAGTTGTATTATTTTGTGACGCCAATTAGGGCTGCAACGATTTCGAATAATTTCATAATCGATTAATCGATTATCGACAACTAATGCAATCGTCAATAATCGCCAAGGAATATACTCCTTGTCAGTCAACAGTTTACTGACACCACCACCTATAGACGAGTTTACCCGCGAAATACAGGGGCTGGCATTTTGTCCCGCCGGGTGAAACACGCTTCCGGTGCCTGTTTGATTTCCATTTAATCTTGTTGTAGTGGACTGCGGTGGCTCACAAAAAACACACAAAACGCTCACCATTTAAAAATCCGACCGCTAGATGTTAGTCTGTGACCAGTTACACATCACCTCCATTGCATCGTTCATCTTTTATACATAAATATTGATGAAATACAGTCAAAATCCGACTTAAAGTTACTCACCGAGTGGTCACATGTTCTTCTGGACCAATAAGCTGGCTGCTTCTACTAGTTGTTCCAAAAGGAATGAGACAATGGAACGGGTTGAACTGATTATTAAATCATGCGTTTGTGGGTCACAGATCCGCATGATAGCATTTGGGTGAGGAATAGCACACCGCAAGTTAACACCACAATTTATATAACCCTGTAGGTGTGTGCTCCTACCAAATAAACATGATAGAAAAATAGTCAAATACGCAGCAAGTAAATGCCACCGGAAGTGACGTTCAGAGACTGGAAGTGCCCCCCGAACTCGTCTATTGGTCTAGACACATTTGTATTACTTGATAACTTAAATATAAACTTGAATTTGAAGAAAGCCATCATAATATAAGTACATACATTGATTGTGATGCGTTGGTGGATGAGTAAGTGACTAAATTGTTTTACATATTTGGCTAATGTGGACCAAAATTGACTGCATTTCTATTTGACAACATTCATTTCTGTGTCACTGTGAATATTTTGGGTATTTTTTAAAGGATGAATGAATGTTTATTTATTTGAACATGCCAAACAACAACCAAGGAGACAATTCAATGCAAAACAATAATAATAAAAAAAATACATAAAGCATATCAGACCAGCAAGGTCATGGGTCAAGGAGAAATTATCAACCGAATTGCCATCTCTGGTTGTGGGCTGAGTAGTGGCTAACATAAAACCGTTATAGTGCGTTCCATACCATGTAACTACAGATTTCAACCACACGGTGGCGGACAATACTCCTCAATGGCGAGGGTGTCACCAGGGTGACGTCATGCCAGCCGCCAAACGTTTGTGTACCGTTCAGTGTCAGAGATGGCAAGTAACGAAGTACAAATACTTGAGTACTGCACTTAAGTAGGATTTTCAAGTATCTGTACTTTTGGAAGTACTTATTTTCTGTGAGTACTTTTCACTTTTACTCAGATTTTTCTTCTACTCCTTACTTTTTTACTGATGTAATTTACTCTTACTCAAGTAAGAAATGCTGGTACATTTGCCATCTCTGGTGTCAAACCAACCAAAAATGGACATGAAAATGTATTTATCTTGCATGTATATTTAACTGTCAGTTCAGAATTCTAACAAGTAACGTACGCTTATGGAATGGATACAGTTCTTGTTCTTTTTAAAATGTATTATTATGTTTTTTTACAGGCTGTTGATTTTTAGACGTAATTTCATTTTAGTGATTGTTGATTTTAATTATATTATAATTTTAGTGGTTGACCTTCTAAAATTCAGTGTGAATTTCATTGCATGTAAGTGATAAAAAAACATTCGTGGTAACAATTAATGAAATAAATTAGAAAGTGATTATGTCCCGTGAGAAAAGATGAAAAAAAAACCAACTAGCTTCAAGGAGGCAAAGGAAGATAATACCGCCGGTAGATTGTAGAGATGTCCAGAGATGGAGATTCGATTCACGTGACTTGAACGCGAGTCTGACTCGAGTCACAAATGATGACCTGAGGTTTGACAAGTGTGTTACTTGTTAAATCTTGATCTGGCTGAAATGCTTTGGTATTTTGTAAACATTTCTTTCTGTATATCATGGTCATCCACCTTTTAACCTTCAACACCTTTAGTTTGCCAACATTTTGACCTTTGAGGCCTTGGTACTACACGAGACTGTGACGTCACTTCCTTCACGCACAAGCGCTGCTGAGAGCCGACATGCTTTGGAATCGCTACGTTAAAGGCTGTGGAGCATCCTCGCGCATCACGCAAGTTACATTTCTTTCGTTTCCCCAAATGGAACCTTACCGCAATCCGACGAGACGAAAAGACGCCGCCTTCATGGCCGTTGGACGACAAGACCTGACCATCGACTGCATTCCGGACGGGACGTGGGTGTGTTGGCTACATTTCCTTTCAGGTTCCATTAAAGTTACCTAAAATATTTGTCAAATGAGTTGCGTTTCCTTCGCACCGAATTGGTGCGTCCGAGATGCCTCACAACGCTGCGTGTAGAACCACGTGACCGCGCACCAAAAGGGTGGCGGCATTATCTCGGAGGCTCCAACTTGTAGCTTAATGGAACGTGCAGGTGCGCGCAGCCACACCGGTCGACATGTGAACGGGGAGCGGGTGTTGACGTTCGAGGCCGCTCCTGCTACGTATACCGAGCTCCTCCGCAACCATTGCGATGTGCTTGGAAGCGGACTCAAACACAAGTCACGTGATCGCTCGATCCTAATTAATGAGTGCTTGATGTGCTGATACCCACGCCATTTAAAAAAAAAAACATACACAAATAATAATTCTCAACTAGGTTGTCACGATTCAATGAAAACGTTGAGAATGGGAAAAGCTTAGAATTTTTTAGAATACAAAATGCAATACAGTCATAAGTTATTAAACAATGATTCCTAGGCAGTACACATACTCCTCTTCATATTATTCTGTTATGTTTAGATATAATCTTATGAATATTCGGTATAGCGTTTTTGTTTTGTTTTTGAGTCTATTTTTGACGCAAAAAAATTGCTCCACTTGTAGCAGAACGTGCACCTGAACATGGGGTTGTCCTTAAGCGCAGGTACAGTGTTGTTGAGTCCGTAGTCGCGTGCAATGCATGGACGATTCGTTGGTTCTGGCTTGCCAGGGTAATATTTGGCTATATTTGTATTACGTTTTGTATTTGCGTGGGCCTATCATGTGATGTGAAATAAAAGGCTTCTTCTTCTCATTGTGTTTGGACCACATGTCACAACATACTGCAGGAACGTCTGTTTGGTAAACATTCAAAAAACAAACAAACAGACATCCACCTCGGCAGAATGAATTTTGGGAACAGACAGGCGTTGATGTTGGCAGTAAACGTGTTGAAGCGTAACATGTATTGCCTTCACTTAGAGAGAGAGAGAGGGAGATGGAGAGGGGGAGTGGTGGCAGGGGGGAGAGGTATAGAGAAAGAGACGGAGAGATTCCCCCAGAGTGAATGAGTCAGTGCCCACGCTCCGAGGTGTGAGATGGTGTGACACACATTAACAAACGTCTCTGGCTGTGCACACATCTGATACATGTGTAGGAGTGTTGCATGGACGGGTGGTTGAGCTAGTCGGTGTGTCGGTACACACCACACATGTGTTTTTTCGCCCCCCCTGCATTACAGTGTGTTGTGTAAGTGCACCCACTGAGGCTATACGGGGTTATTGCTCTTCATGGATGTTTGTCTATGGCTGTTGGGTCTGCCGATTTTTCAATCTCCATTATGTTATGGAGTTATTATTAGTGTTGCACCGATACCATTTTTTGGTGCCTATACCGATACCCAATACCTGGCTCTGCAGTATCGGCCGATAGCGATACCAACCGATGCCGATACCACTGTTTGAAAAAAAAGTGCTGTTGGTAGTAACTTCTGTGTTTGGAAGAAGTTACTAGTGTTATCGCAGTAATTTTATTTAAGCAGATGAGAAGAGATATTTTAGACACTGTGGGGAGCGGGTTTTACTTACTTTACTTTTTTCACAAAAACATTTCATTTACATATTCTAGATTTAGACAAGATTCGTTCAGTGCCGCACGGTATCGGACGTACTCTGAATCGCCGATGTCGATACTGACGACGTCCGATACCAACATCGTTATCGGTGCAACACTATTTCTATAATACTATTTATTATAGAAAAATAATCATCATCATGATTATTTTGACCATAATTGAAAATTTGAAATCACAATTATTAATTACAGAATCTATTGCAGTTCTTTAAAAAAATGCAGAATATAATTTAAAATAATAAAAATTGAATCCAACTAAAAATGTACTCTGTACGTACGTAATTAAGTATGATTACATTACTTACAGGCTACAGAAATGCGCCAAAATGCAGTTTTTTTTTTTTTCGTGTGTCATTTCTAACCACTGCGCAAAATTTCATCCAGATCCATCCACAACTTTTTCAGTTATCTTGGGAACAGACAAACCAACCAACGTTACCAAAAACATAACCTGCTTCGCAGCGCAGCCCCACCGCAGGTAAAAAACTGAAATATAATTATAACATAAATGCAATAGTATGAACTTGGCTTAGCCGGCATGCATATATATATATATATATATATATATATATATATAATGGGTATTTGCATGCAATATTTGTGCTGTGTGACTGAGATTTGTGCATGCGTCTGCAGAGTGTGTGTGGAAGTGTGTACAAAGCCTGCACCTTCTAGTAGCATATGGATGAGTATCCTCCACCTCCTCCTCTTCCTTCTGCCGGTGGAGGCTCCACCCACACAGTCACGACTCATTGACCCCGCCCACCCAGACATTATCCACAGTCGGCGCAACAAAAATAATTCAACTCCAAACGCACTGTGGTTCTGCCCACGGCACGTTCAGGGGACGGGCGTGTGTAGATTCTTTTCCTCTCTTCTGTTCGTTGACTGGCTGTTTGACTGAGTTCCTTCCGAGCCGTGTATTGGAAAGCAGAGATGGCAAGTAAGGAAAGTACAAATGCTTGAGAACCGGTAGTTACCAAGTAATTACTGTAGTACTTTTAGAAGTATTTATTTCTCTGACAACGTTTTGCTCCTGAACATTTTTGACATACAGTAAATATCAGCAAATACAGAATCAGAATCAGAAATAATTTATTGCCTTATTCAGACCTCCGAACCGGTTCACGGAACGAAACCCAAAAATGAACAGAATTTTACGAGGAGTGGAAACAGAAACGAAAAAAGATTTCTTCAACTGTTCCAGAACAGAAACGGAACATTATGAAATCCACAAAACCGGTTAAAAACGTTTTTTTCTGTTCTCTATATATTTTAACATATCTTATGTCTGGGAGACTATTTCCAGTTGTGCATCCATCCAACTTTCACTGTCAGTCATCAAGCCCCATGCATTTGAGGCTCCATCTTGTGGACAGACCAGGGATTGAATGTAGTGGCGTTTTAAACCTGGTTTCACATTAATACAGTTGCACCAAAATGTGAACGTCCACCAAATATTTTTTTGTATAAAGTATAACTAAACTTAACATTGCACAATATAAGGAACTTTAAGAACGAACAAAATGTTTGTGTTCCGAACCTGTTCAGGACCGATATTTTGGTGGAGGAACGGTTCAGAGAACGAAAACGGTAAACTTAGCCCTGCCTGAATCGTTTCTAACTGAACTTTTTAAAACTAATTTTGTTTTCAAGCCCTGGTAAGCACACACATGGAAATTGACTTGGGTTATATGTTCACACCTTGGTACGTCAAGTAATAAAACAGAACATAGAAAGAAGACAAAAGATAACATCAGTGAAATAATAGTAGTCGTAGTATTAACAACAATCTCCTACAAATATAGTAATGGCATAACGTAACAGGAGTGATAATGATATACTACTAGTGTAATGGTAATGGCATGATGGTTATATTGACAAGGAGAACAGTAGTACTGTTAACTGCAGTGGTAATAATAGTAGTACTAAAGCAATTTCTAGAGCCTCTGGTGAGGTAAATAACAGATAGATGAAACATGTTTGACCAGAAAAAAATAAAATAAATAATAATAATATCTATATTTTTTAGGATTGCTCTGAGGGCCATGAAAAATTGAATTGCGGGCCCGCAGGTCGCCAGTTGAATAGCCCTGCTCTAGGGGTTTGTCGTGGATGCGAATGTTTT
Organism: Bregmaceros cantori; assembly: GCA_900302395.1. Taxonomy (NCBI): domain Eukaryota; kingdom Metazoa; phylum Chordata; class Actinopteri; order Gadiformes; family Bregmacerotidae; genus Bregmaceros; species Bregmaceros cantori. The sequence continues at coordinate 1,101 of OMKY01049054.1, read as the reverse complement.
TAGTTTGTCATGTCCTCCTCAAAGTTTTTGGTGTTCTTTTATTGTATGACGTAGGGATGCACGGTTTTGCCCAAAAATAAAAATTGCGTTTTTTCCACCTTTGCAATTAATTGCGGTTTTTAATTGCGGTTTAATTATTATTATTTTATTATTTCTTAATTACAATTAATACATTGTACAGACTCATAGCAAACATAGCAACATATTTTCAGAGGCAAGTAGCATATGCAGTAGCAACATTTTTGAGGAAGTAAAAAAATACATATTAAAATCAAATCTATTTTAAATGAAAAAAGCAGCAATATTCTCCTCCTCAAATTCTTCCAGAGCTATGTTACTAAAAAACGATTTTGCAAAGTATAATAAAAAAGTATATTAAAAAGAAAAGTAAGTTGATTAAAATAATATGCATTTCAAATGCATACCATATTGGCTGCCATGCCAGACACGAACCGAGCTGTCAACATATAATGTTTAAGGAACGAATGCACAAGCAAGGCAGCTATAGCACACACACACACAAATACGGTAAGTGCGGCGATGCACTTAAAGGCAGCAGCGTATATGTTTTTTTTTTTTTTTTTTTCCAAAGACTGACAAGAAACTGCGATTAAAACCGCACCCCTCGCGGTCTAATAACCGCAAGGGGGCGCACCGCGGTTAACCTACTTTTGTGGTTTATCGTTCAGCCTTGGTGTGAGGTCAGCTTCCAGTTTTACATTTTACATTTGTCTCTATACATTCTATTGCATTTACTTCCAGCGATCCTGCACTCTAGAGTCTACCCAATGAAACGGAACGACAGCAAAACTAAAATTCCATAGCCAACTCACGACAGTTATCTATTTCTCATCAACATCACTCCCGTGTTCTGGCTGCTCTCTCCATCCCTCTCTGTCTTCGGCCACTTGCATGGTGTCACTCAGCCTGCCAATGGGTCCACTCTTGGATCGTATCGCTTTCTCTGTCTTCCTCTCCTCCTTCCACCTGGCGCTGTGCCTTTAAAGGATTGTTTTTGAGATTCCTTAGGATCTTGTGACATGTCCGTACCATCTTAGTTTTAGTTTTTTGACAGTGGTTAGTAGATCTTCATACGGACCA
>OMKY01049051.1:0-10000 GCA_900302395.1 Bregmaceros cantori | reverse complement strand
TACTGTCTGCATTTCAGGTTGTAAAGCTTAGAGTTTAAAGGTCTCCATGGAATATCAGTGTATGTGCACGTTTGTGTGTGCACGTGTGTGTCCGCTGGGGCTTTGGACTGCAGATGTAAAAGTAATTCCTCTGCTGGCCTGGAATACTCTCTCTCCCTCTTAGTTGTCTCTCTGCCTCTCCCTCGCTCCCTGCCTTCTAGCTCTCTCTTTTTCCATCTTTGTCCCTACTCAGTTTTTCTTTTTTTTTAACTTTCTAATTCTTCTCATTTTGTTTTTCCTATTCCATTTCCTCCACACCCCACCCCTCTGTGCTGGGCCAGTAACCACCTCACCTATGTCTCTCCTGTTGTTCTATTTCAATTCAATTCATTACAGTTATATTATTTTAAATAATTTTCCATTTTATTCAATGTCTCTCTCGCTCTCTCTCTCTCTCTCTCTCTCTCTCTCTCTCTCTCTCTATCTCTCTCTCTCTCTCCCTCACTCTCTCTCTCCCTATACCCCTTTCTCTCCCGCTTTTTCTATATCTCTCTCTTATCCTCTTCTCTCTCCCTCTCTCTCTCTCTCTCTCTCTCTTTCTTTCTCTCCCACTATCTCTCACTTTTTCTCACTCTTTCTCTCTCTCTCCTGCTTGGTCTTTCTTCAGCTCTCCTTCCTCTTTCACTCACTCTCTTTGTATGGCTCTCTTCTCTCTCTCTCTCTCTCTCTCTTTCTCTCCCCGCTCTTTCTTCCTATCTCACTTTCTCTCCCTCTCCTCTCTGTCTCTCACTCCCTATACCCCTCTCTCTCTTGCCTTTCTCTATCTCTCTCTCGCTCTCTCCTCTCGCTCTCTTTATCTTGATCCTTCTCTCCATCTCTCTCCCTTTCTTTCTTTCTGTCCCTCTATCTCTCACTCTTTCTTCCTCCCCTCTCGCTCTCTCTCTCTCTCTCTCTCTCTCTCTCTCTCTCTCTCTCCACATCTCTCCCTTTCTTTGACTTCTCTCACTCTCTTTTTTTCTTATTTTATCCTAACTAGTGAGTTATGTAACTAAGTAACTAAATTACCTTTGACTATGTAACATTTTGACTATGTAACAGAAGGGACGGGGCCACACTGGCAAAAGTTTCGAAACAAAGAATGACAACGAAGATACAGCAGTGGTTGCAGGCACTGTTGTGACGGCTTCAAAAAGGTATAAATGTGAATTTACATTTGTATATTATTTATTTTACTGGAAAGTAAACTGTCACAGCAATGTAATCTGAATCACAATTGACATGTGAGGTTACTTTTCAGTGTAGCAGGTGATATTGGCAAGCAGTTGGATAACGGTGCGCAACCATTATTTCTGTTTAGTCTGGCATAGAGTATTCCATTTGGAACAGCATTTTTCTGCTGGATATTCGGGGACTTTGTTCGAAGTAGAGCACACTTCCCGAAGTATGCAAATTCGAACAGAGTCAAACACTGCTCCCCATCTACAGCCAAAATCATAGTAGATTTGCACCACACGTCCACAGCCACTCCGGCGCCCCGTGTGGACAGCAAGTCCACACGGGGCCGGACCGCCTTCGATTAGGCCGTGATTTGTACCTTGGTGATGCTTTGTGGATCATGTGGAACGTCCTTAGCGCTGTCTGTGGTGGGATAGTTGCTTCGAAAGTTGTCCGTGATGCTACTATACCAGATTGTCTCACAGCGCCCCTATTGGTGAGGCATATGCATTACATCGACTTGCCGGCGCGATCTGGATGCAAACATTTTTTTTACCCCCTACGATGCGGATGGAGGGGGTCAGTACTGACCTGACCGGCTACGTGTGGATGCACGCTCAGTCATACGCTGCCCCTCACCCCCCCTCACCACCCTTGGCCCTCCTTTCCAGCCTCCGCTGCAGCGTAGCTTGGTGATTGCTGCAGCGTGTACACCTGGCACAGGGTTTAATTATGCTGTTAGTGGGCCCAGTAGAACTAATTCCTCACATAAAACCGAGTTGGGAACAAGGAGAAGGGAGGAAGGGGGAGGGAGGAGGGAGCAGGGGGGAGAGAGGGGGGTGGTTTAAGACTCTGAGAACAGACTTCACTTGTTCTATTGTTCCAACTTTCAGCTTCCATCGTTTCCATGCGTAGTACAGTCAGTTCACGCTGACCTGAAAACACAAATGCACACGTAGATAATGTAAACCCATGCACGTGCACGCACTAATGCCCGTGCACGCACATGATGCATACACGCACACATTTCCACAATGTGTGCACACGCACAGCCACATACACACACACACGCACACACAAACATATTGCATGCAAAGCAGGTATTGCTTATGGTGTAAACCCATGCACACGCACACACTAATGCCCGTGCATGCACACGGCGCATGCACGCATGCACTTCCACATGTGTGCACTGACACAGACACACACACTCAAACGCAATGCAGGTATTGCTTCATAGTGTGTGAATGCACTTGTTAGAAAGAGACAGACACGGACACATTCATGCAGACACACACATTATATATATATTCAAGGAGACAAATAGATAGGAAACTATGGCCTCAAACACCAAACAACCATTGCATCAACACAACAACTCAGTCATAGACAAACCCAGAAGGTATCACAGAATAGAGTATAAGAAGTTCTTGGGATAAGAAAGAATAATAATACACGGAATATGTGCGTGTGAATTTAGCAACACTGTCAGCGTTTGCGGCTCCAAGCGAAGCCAAGCGGAGCTTTGCCTCTGGCTGCAGGCGCAACCCTGCAGCACCCGCGGCACATTCGCTCGGAGCTGCGTCTCCTCCGTGAGGCGCAGATGACAAAAGAAACATTAAGTAAATTGAAATTCTGTTGTTCATGTTAGGTCTAACCTTGGTTAAATCAGGAGCCGCCGCGTACACAGCTAGTATAAATATAAATATAAAACAGACACAAACTGAATGTACACATTAGCACACACACAACGGATCTTCACCACCATGCACAAACACCATTGCATGTACACTGACATGCAGTAGTCGTTCTCCACAAGAAAACCCGCTCACGCAAACACATACAACAATTACACAGTCCCATAAAGTACATTTATCAAGGAGACAAACCACGTGCACAAACAAACACACACACACACACACAAACACACACATGGAAAGAGTGATGAGTGGCCGGGTGGTTGTGCCTCTGTTCGTGTTTGTTTGTGTAGTCGAGTGCTGCTGTTACCACAGACCACAGGCCTGCTGGCTGGGGACGCATTACAGCTTGCACACACTGTGTGTGTGTGTGTGTGTGTGTCGCAATGCATATGTGGGTCTGTACGTGTGTGTCCGTGTATGTCTGTGTCTGTCTGTGTTTTTGTGTTTTTGTGTATGTCTGTGTCTATGTGTGTGTGTGTGTGTGTGTGTGTGTGTGTGTGTGTGTGTGTGTGAGTGTGGGTAGTAACAAATTACATAACGAGGTAATAGTTACTGATTATGAAAAATACTTTCTCCATGACATTGTTTGGTCTCAACTAGGGCTACAACAATTAGTTGATTAATCGTTGACTAATAGATTATAGAATTATTCGGCAACGAATGTAATAATCGATTATCAGACCCAATGACCATTCTAATTGCGTGCGATGTGTGGACGATTCATTGTTTCTGGCTCGCCAGCCTATCATCGAAATGAAAAAAAAAAAACATTGCTATTGACATAATCATGCAGACAGAGACCCACTGTTTTAGTGACTTCACCGAATTCCTTCTTTTGAAAAAAATACTATTCTTATTCCAACACACACACTCACACACTCACAAGCAAATTGTGTTTTTTAGTGACTTCACTGACTTGACATCTTTAACTAGAAAAAAAAATGTGTATTCATTCGATGCCTGTGGCGGTACGCCAGAGTATTTCAGCCACAGAGCCCCAAATTCACTCCTTGGCCGCTTCACTGGGGGACTGCTCCCACATTCCTCATGCCGGGATAGGTTAGCTGCCGGGAGTCATGCCCCCCCACCCGCTCCCCACCGGGATTAACATGGGTGTAGTAGGGGATTAGGACAGGGGTGTAGTAAGGCATTGATAATGAGAGCCTATAAATGAATGATCTGTTTGTGGTGGTGGACGCTATGCTATCGACAGGAGAATAGTGTCACACTGAGCAGCAACGGGGAGGCAGTTTATGAAGGCTGGGTCCCAAATCACATCCTACGCAGTACTCCCTACACATTACTCATTACATAGTGCAATCAATATCAAAGAATGCAGTGTTGAATACTAGAGTTGACACCGTTAATGCACGTTATGGCTGTCACCTAGCTACATCACCCATGGCCAGAGATAGTGGTAGAGATAATTTTACTTACAATTTATTAACAACGAGCTGTGTATTTAGCGATGCTTGGGTGATGAATGATGCAGCACAGAATTTGAATTAACTTACATTAGTCATACCGAAATGCAGAGATGCGACCATGTCCCTTGTCCCCCCTCCCCCCCTCTTAAAGTCACAGGATGCCCTATGGAAATCGCCCCCATCTACGGAACAGGGCCATACATTTCATTTTGATGCCTCACCGCGCCTATGGCTTATTAAAAAAAGTCTCCTTCTTGACACCCACGTGTGCCATGCGCGATGCTTGCCTCATGGAGCTGAGCATACGCGTGAGTCTAACAAATGCAAGAAATATGTCTTGGGTGGAAAGAAGGCATTCTGAACACAACCATGTTCAATCAGCCCCGGGTTAAACCCGCGCTAAATTCAAAGTGCAGTTTGAATACGCCGGCCTTCGTGTTTCAACATATACTTCCTGCGTATCCAGGTGCCGTTGCACTGAAGTCACTGTCTCCATTTCTGCGTACTACAGCTACATCATGAAGTTCATTTGAAAACTTCATCCAACTTATGTGGATAGTGGTGATGACAGAAATGCACCCGCCCTGGACATCTGTCATGACAAATGATGTTATGGAAAAACACACTGGCTTGACTTTTGAACCGAGGGGCATCTGTAATTAAAACAGGATGGATTCGGCCAGCAAGCCCGTGGCCAGTATGCAGTTTTGCTTGTTTTGGGGTTTTAAATGATAATGGAGAAAAACAAAAATCAACAAATAGTACAACACTAGGGAATAGGCAATGTGCAGTGTTGCCACAGTTAGGGTGGATTGCCCTAATGTGGGCCACTGCCTAATGTGTGACACAAATTAGGGCAATCCACCCTACTTTTAAAAAGTAATCAGACTACTGATTACTCACAAGACCTCTTAAAAGTAATACATCAACGATGTTCCTACTGTCTGACATGAATGACTAAATTATACTTTTCTTATTAAAGACAGAATAAGGGTTTTAAATACGTTGACAGTTTTGGTTGTGGTGCTGCAGCCTTCTTCAAGAAGTTGGCTTCCAATAGTTATATCACTTCACAGCTTCATTATTTTCCATTATAAATCTCGTATTTCTTCTTATACTGTGTGATGTTAAGTTTAGATATAGTTTATAGAGAATATATTTGGTGGGCTTTTAATCTTCAGTGCAAATAGGAGCTCCTGGCCGCCGCGAATTGGACGCACAACCGGAAATAGTTTCCCTGACATAGGAAATGCTAAAATAAATAGAGAATGGAATTAAGCAGTTATTTACTGGTTTTGTGTATTTTGAATGTTCCTTTTCCGTTCCATAACAGTTGAAGACATCTTTTTCATTTCCGTTTCCACGACAAAATTCTGTAAAAGTCTGTTTGTTTTCGTTCCTTGAACCGGTTCGAAGCCCTGATTAGATTACTAGCTACTAAATAAAGGGGTAACTTAGTTACTGTAACTTAGCTACTAACTTCAGAGTCTACGTGTGTAATAGCATTCTTGGTGAAGTTCATTTCAGAACGTGACAAGGAGCAATGTTCTACACACATTAACAACGGATGGAAATAGGTGTCAGATGTGAGTATAACTGTTGCAGCTGTGCCTCCGACTCAGTTCTAACTGCCAGGAAGAGACAACGCTATGGATTAAGCAATAATCCAATTAAATGGTGGGGATGAAAGAGTTCCATCATAATTAACAATGATGTAATAATGTCAACACAAGGATGTTGAGTACATTCTCAAAAGTAAACTGGTGAAGGGAAGCTGGAGATCATTTAGAATGTGTGTGGTTAAAATAATAAATAAACTTCTCACCACCTGATTTTACGTCATTATTCGTGACTTGTGATGTTGGGGTGTTTCAGCTCAGCATTTTCACTCAACATCTTCTCCTCAATCACATTCTGTACTAAGACGCTATGGTTATTAGGGATGAGCGATTATGTCACTTGCGTTCGAGTCTGCTTCCAAGCACATCGCATTGGTTGCGGAGGAGGTCATTATACGTAGTAGAAGCGGCCTCGAATGTCAACAGCCGCTCCCAGTTTCATGTCGACCGGCATGGGTGCGCACACCAGCATGTTCCATTAACAAGTTGATGCCTTCGACATAATGCAGTCCATACGTGGTCACGTGGTTCTACAAGCAGCGTCTGAGGCATCTCTCTCGAACGTACCAACTCGGTGTGAAGGAAACCGGATACTCATTTGACAAATATTTTAGGTAACTTGAATTGAACATGAATGGAAATGAAGCGAAGACACTCATGTCCCGTCCAGAATGCAGTCGAGGTCTTCTCTTCCAACAGCAGCCAAGCAAGACAGCATATTTTCGTCTCTTCGGATTGCGGGAACATGGGGTTCTATTTGGGGAAATGAAAGAAATGTAACTTGCGCGATGATGCTCCACAGCCTTCAACGCAGCGATTGCCAGGTATGTTGAGTCTTGCAGAGCTCACGCACAGTACGTGTGCAGGAATGTAAATAATGCCACGTGTACCCGTGCAATGGTAGACCCATGAAGTTCTACCACCGTGATGAAGTTGCTATCCACTCCCGGTAGCGTCTTGTGCCATGCCGTCGTTGGCATGTCCATACTGTATGTCCAAATCCCATTTTTGACTGTATTGCAGAAGATATGTTGGTTTGTCCATTCAATTGGGCATGCACTAGACTGAGATCAAATGTCAAAGGTGCCATAGCGTAAACCATAATGGCGTGGAGAGCCCTGAGCTCGCTTCGCCTCACCGTCAGCTTTGCCGTATGTTCCCTTCCCCTTCCTCAGCTTTTTCCGGATAATCCTGAATGAAGATGAAAATGGTCCGAGTGATCCGCAAAAAATACACATATATTTTTAAACGTAGACATGGATAGTTCAAGTTGGCTTATTCAATCCAAGTCAGCTCCACTTTCACCATTTCTGTGGCCAGAAACATGTTAACGTAACGGCCGCATGGAGTCAGTCCGGCCGCTCCTTTCAACTTAACGCACCTCGCGGGGATTAGTGGAATGAACACTCCACCCCTGTGAGTCGGACGTGAGCGGACGTGGTCAATCACGCCAATCTCCCCGGGCTGATTTCCACGGCCACCCAACTTGTGCTCCAATCAAGAGAAATAGCCCGAGAACCAAAGAAAACCAAGCGTGGGCCAACAGTCATTATTTTTTGTTCAGTGTGAACGAAGCAGGTTGGCACGCTGCAAACAGGAATGCTATTAACATCAGAAGGCACCTTTTTCCTCATTGAAATTAAAGCTAGACATCAAGGCAAAGATCTACGATGCTCAGAGATGTCAAGTACCTGAGTAGAAATACTCAAGTAAGTGTTACTAGTTTCCCTAATGACTTTTTACTTTTACTCAGTACATTTTCCATTTTTTAGTGCTTTTTTTGCCCATTTGTGCCGTTTTTCATTCTTTATTGAGAGAGATAGTGACAGGATAAAATCGGAACTCAGTACATTTTCAACATAAATATCTGTACTTTCTACTCTACTTTAGTGCATAAGGCCCTGTCCAGAGTTGTTGCTTAAACTGAAAATGCCCGGAAGATTCCCTAAAAAAACGTCCAGAAACCCAGCGTGCAAGGAACGGATACTTGGTGCGGCCTCCACGTTGCCTATTCAGCGGAAATGATGGAATGACGTTGAGATTGCGGACGAATGCATAGTCATGTCAGCTGATGTTTTGTAGTTCTGTTTGTAGTCTGTCCTACTGGCGACATGCAAAGTTGGTAGTGCAACATGCCGAAGCACCACTGTGTAATTCTCGGCAAGTGCAAATGGAGGTGATTTGAAACAGTACTAAACTGCGACCGTGCACCAAAAAGTCACTGAAAGTCACATCGCACTATATTCAGAGATTTCTTGAGTAAAAGTTAAGTACATTTGTAAAAAAACAACTTGAATATAACCACAAAGTACTGATCCAAATATCTAAAGTAAAAGTAAAATAAAAGGTACAGGCTGAGAAATGTACTCAATAAGTATTATTACAGGCTCTAAAATGTACTCAAAAGTATTACTGAAAGTAGAAAGTAGAAAGTACAAAAAATAAATGTGTATGTAAAATGCACATTCAATGTTAGTTGCAAAGGTTAATGTTGGAATAAATGACTAACAACCTAGCCTAATTTATCTTATATGTAGGGCACACCCAGAGTCTAAATGAAAACTATTTATTAATTAATTCATTAACTGAGACTGTACTTGATGTATTAGCGCCGCCTACTGACTAATTCATATTTTACATATTGTCCAACCCCATTTAAAAAAAAAAAAAAGGAACGAGCCTGTCTTGGGAAAAATAAGGAGTAGATGTAACGATATTTTTGTTAAAAATATACTGAGTACAAGTAAAAAGTAATCACACAAAAAGTACTTTGAAAAGTACAGATACTTGAAAATTCTACTTTAATTCTATTTAAATATTTCTACTTCGTTACTTGCCATCTCTGACTATATTTCAGTGAACTGACCTAAGTACACCATTTGAGACATATTTTCTTGTGTCATTGTCTATGAAATGATACTCCTCGAATGTTTATTGCACTGACATAGCTGTGCATAGAAGCTTGCTTGTGTCAGCAGAATGTAGTACCGTTTCCAAACGGAGCTGTCATTCACTCGCTGCCTCACAAAGTCCATATTTGGGTAATTAAGCCCTCAGACGTCATATTGCAGGTCATGCAATGTGGACAGAACCCATTCGTAACAAGCCACAGTACCAAAAGAAAACGTAGCGGCGGCCAACAATCATTATTTTTATTCAGCGTGAAGGGAGCCGGTTGGCACAGGGCTAACACAAAAGGAATGCCATTATGACAGGCCGCTTGTCCTCGCACCGAAACCGTTTGCCGTGCCTGGAATCTTCTGAGCACCATTGGAACACACGCCTTCAGTAGTGGTGATAATATTATTATTAACAATAAGAATAATAATAATTATTATGCTGTGGTTAAAGATGGAGAGCCCATTTACGAGAGGGAGGCGTGGGATGACCGATGGTTTAGTGGAACAACAGCATCTACGCAAAACGTTAAGTTTTCAACATTCCTACTGGGGAACATCGAAATGGAATCCATATGTGTGCATGTAGCCAGGCGGCATAGGTAAAAGTAGAAACATTATATCTAAACAGAAACTGATCTACGTATGCAGTAACATGGCTCTGTCAGAAACCAGAATGAACACAGGACTCATGCGCTGCAGAACACAAGTTTATTTACTATAAAAAGGTATTTATATTTATTAAGAGTCAAGGGAAGAGTCAGGTTTCCAGGACGGACCAGCAAGAGGAGCGAAGTCTATGGGGAACTGCTGCGGAGATGGAATAACCGCGAGCGCCTCCAGAGGCCACGGCAGGAACTGCAGGGGTTACCCGATGGCGGACGATCTCCACCGGGCGATCAGTCAGGCCAGCTGATCGGGAAGCGGAAGGCGGAAGATCCGACGAACTGGCAGGCAGGCAGACAGGTAAGTAGACAGGCAGGCAGGCAGACAGGTAGGTAGACCGGCAGGCAGGCAGACAGGTAAGTAGACCGACAGATCGGCAGGCAGGCGGACAGGTGGCAAGCAGGTCTGTTCAGGCGTGCCCAGGAAACGTCGACTGACGATCCGACAGGGAAGAGCAGGAACGAGGCGCCTCTTATAGGCTGGCGGGTGATCAGCAG